>VTPC01083254.1:0-18514 GCA_011009095.1 Ignelater luminosus | reverse complement strand
GAAACTACTTTAGAAGTTTGAAATACATCGAAAATTGAAGTTTCTATTCGGAAGTTACTATATTGATCTAGCGGTTATTGCTATTTACTGTATTTTTCAGAAATAGTACAATTTTCAAAGACAAATCACAAACTTATTAAGTTAATTTCTAATCTAAACTTTGAAGAACAAAATGCAATTTTTTTAGAGAAGGAAAGTAAACCAGACGTTCACTTATTAGCAAACTGACAAATTAAATCTCAGGAATATCACTGATGAAGTAACCTTCAGCGCATGTAAAACTATCATCAGAAAACTTTTCAAGAAATATTTTAAATTTTGTTACGTTCATTTTTTTATGAACCTAACATGGGTCCTTATCCTCACTTACTCCGGTTATCTTCACCGGTTGTCATTTACTAACTTTAATCCATTTCACCGTTCTTATAAAAATTCTTACGAAAATATATACCTTTAGACCACTTTATATATCATTGAAATTAAATTTCTAATAAATTTGCTGGTATTAAATTTATGTTGCACATGGGAATTTTCTTTGTATTAAAAATCTTATGAATTATTTCCTTGTAATTACTCTGGGATGATCAGGATTGATCTTATTTTGTTATCTAGAGTTATTTCTAGTTCCCAGATGCATTTTAAGCAACTTCTTTTGGTTTTGTAGAATTAATTTCTGCTTGTTTGTATGATTTCTTTCGTTTAATAGTTTTGTTTGCCATTTATTTGTTTTCAGCTATTTAACCGAGTTAGATTGTATCAGTTTTCGTTAATTTAGGGCTATATACAGGAGGCTTTTTCTGAGATTTTAATACAGTAGCCTTCTCTCTAAATTTCCTACTTACTTATTAGGTTTTAAACCAATTTCCGGTATGCCTTATTAGTGTGTCTATTCTTTTCATTGATATATTGCCGTTATCTTATAGGAATGCGTGTTAGCTGGAGATTATTTTCCAAAGGTTAGAGTTTTCTTTGTAATTTCTGGACCAATCCGCAGTCGCCAAATATTCCTTTGGGGTCTTCTGACTGAAATTTTGAATGGTCATTGGTTGGAGATTGTGCATCTGCCGGCAGAATCTCACTTCGAATTGAGATGGGGGTCAGTTTTAAGAACTCGCCTTGCGGAAGACTAGCGTGCTGTTCAGTGTCCATTGTACGGTTCTGACCGTTTATTTTACTTTTCCCTATTTTGTGGGGAAGTGATTAGTTTTTTTGCGGATGTGTGCGTGCACTCCTTTGTGGACCTTTTTAATTAACTTTGGACCTTTTCACTTTCGTGGATTTTATGAAGAAACTTTTAAATACACTGAAGCTTCTTTGGGGGGAGCCCGCAGTGCCCTCTGTTTTTTTGGGAAAGTCGCCATCCCTTGGAGTGAACCGGTAGCTTCCTTAAGGGGATCAGCTTGCTGGAGGTGTCAGCGCTCTTGGGAGCTTTCTCGGACTATAAGAAGGTCTTTAGATATAAGTAGCTGTAACGCGAGGTTACGTTACAATTTATTCCAAAATCTCTGGAGTTTAGCTTCCGCAGTATAATTTGTTATGGCGCAGTCGTATAGATGACTTAGATCATATTCTATAACATAAGTACATATTTTACAAGATACTGCAATAGTATTACTCATATAGTTACTATAATAAAAAAAAATTTTAAGAACTCTAAGGTCGCTCAATCTGCCAAATATCATGTCACAAGAATTACAAGAAAACACCAGCAAAATCAAGAAAACCTAAAAACTGACCGAAAAATAAATTAGTATTTCAGATAAGACTGAAATATAAAAAGTTAGAAATGGCCGAGAAAAGAAATGCTAAAGATATTGAGAGTCGTATGTTTGGCAGTACAAAAACCTAAACTTCAGAAGAAGTAATAAAACAAAAGAGCAGCAAATGGCAAAAACTGCAAATGAAAAATTTAGGTCGAATAAAATGAAAATTTACCAGATGAAAGAAACAGATCTGATAATAAAGCCAAAACAATACTTCAAAATAATAGGTTGATTAGAATGTAGTAGAATTTTCAAATAGAAACAGACGGACACTTTCTATATAGTATGTCTGCTTATCTGTTATTGAAGAGCATAAATAACCATTCTAAACTATTCATGGCAACAAGACTTCATATTCAAATACATCCTAATATGCATTCTTATGCGCAGTATGTGACGACACTAATTTGTTGCCAATGCCATATGAGAGGTAAAATCCACAATTTATTATTACTTGATTCTTGGCAGAAGGGAGGGTGTAAGAAATGTGACGCTGTACAGCATTCTCTCAATGGTTGTTTGAGATTTTTTCAAATTTTTTTGGGCGCTAGATCTGATAATAAAGTCTATTTTATACCCTTTTGCTTCGTTTCGCAATATAGAAGTCTAGGGAAGCTGCCGAAAAAACTCGAAAACGCTTTACATCCAATGTAGATAATGATCACGTATGGAAAACTAATTTTAAATCTGGATTTATATAATTACAATAGAATAACTGTGCTTACTTCTATAAAGTAAGTGAGAATAATAAAAATATAGCACAGAAGAAAGTACGCATACAGCAAATTATTTTTTTTTTATGTACTATAGATTAGTAATAACGTGCATATTATAACCTCATTTTTAGTTGTAAAGCAAGACTTCTCAGCCCTCGGGCCACAAAATCTTTGACCTTCTAATATACTTTTTAGTTTGGTTACGAAAATTTCTCATTTAATTTGGATTTCTTCTAGTAATAACCCGGATCTTCCTTTTTAAATAAATCTTCATCGTACGTAATGTTTTAGTTTACGCCCTTGATACATAAACTATTAATTATTGTAGAACCAGTCTAAAAAACTATATTTACTTCTAAACATTAACCTAAACAATTAATGAAGAATCCCAGCAAACACAATTATATCGTAGCGATATCAGTTCGAGTTTATCTGTGTACGAACTTGTTTAATGTTACATAGCACACTGCGCACATGTGCGTTTTATATAACGCGTAATGTCAGAAACACAGTACGAGTTGCAGTACGTCGCCATTACGTACCGATTGTTACATGCCGACGACATCCATCGTGCTTCAGACTAGGTATAACACATCATTCAATAAGTCCCGAGACTAACAACGAAAACAACATTTTTTTTTCAAAAATCATTTTTAGTCATCAATATAATCTCCTTTTAGAGTGATACAATCTTTCCAACGCCTTTCCAACATTTCTATACCATGTTTATAGAAGGATTTATCCTTTGCTTCAAAATAGGCTTCAGTTTCGGCAATGACCTCCTCATTCGAGCCAAATTTTTTCCCTGGAGCATTTTTCTGAGATCAGCAAAGAGCCAGTAGTCGCTGGGGGCTAAATCTGGCGAATACGGGGGGTGGGGAAGCAAATCAAAGCCCAACTCGTAGATTTTTGCCATTGTTTTCATGGACTTGTGGCATGGTGCATTGTCTTGCTGAAAAAGGATTTTTTTCTTCTTCATGTGCGGTCGTTTTGCTGCGATCTCCTTCTTCAAACGTACCAACAAGTCAATATAATAATCACTGTTGATCGATTTACCTTTTTCCAGGTAGTCAATGAAAATGACGCCATGTGTATCCCAAAAAACAGACGCCATGGCTTTGCCAGCAGATTGCTGCGTTTTTGGACGCTTTGGGCGGCTTTCGCCAGCCATGCGCCACTCAGATGATTGCCGATTCGACTCCGGAGTGAAATGATGTATCCATGTTTCATCCATGGTCACGTATCGACGCAGGAAATCCTTTTTATTGCGAGTAAATAGCGATAAACAGCTCTCTGAATCGTCGATTCGTTGCTGTTTTTGTTCCATTGAAAGTAATCGCGGCACCCACTTGGAAAAAACCTTTTTCATGCTCAATTTTTCATGAAGGATTGTAAATACGCTTCCAGATGATATCTGTGTCATTTCTGCAATCTCACGGACCTTTACTTTGCGATTTTTCATTACGATTTTGAACACTTCACTCACATTTTCCGGTGTAACGGCTTCCAATGGCCTACCCGAACGTTCCGCATCGTTTGTGTCCGTACGACCACGTTTAAACTCAGCATACCAACGACAAATCGTTGATTTGGATGGAGAGGAGTCCGGGTAACGTTTCTCAAGCCATTGCTGGGCTTCTACGGTGTTTTTACCCATTAAAAAACAATGTTTTATCAACACGCGAAACTCGCTTTGTTCCATTTTTCAAACAAATTACAAAGTGACTTTACTCTAACCTCGATAACTCTGCTGTTTGTGGTCCAATCGACGTGAAATTTTTACACGTTTCATGTGAAGGTTCGCACTCTAGGGAAACGTGGCTAGTTTGGTACTACTAGCACCATCTCTGGGTTAGTCTCGGGACTTATTGAACGATGTGTTGTGCTTGTTGGTACATCGTCATAATTTTACGTGAATACATCGCTTTAATGTCTAGGTTTCGATGTACCTGTTTCGTTTAATTTTAAAAGACCATGTAATATGCTAAATTACGTATTCGTTACGTCTACATTGTTACATTGTTAACATGTATAAAGAGTATTCCCCATTAATTAATTAAAGGCTGGTTTTTCTACCATCCTTGTAAATTTATCGTCCACGTAACCCAAAACATTTTTCCAAGCTTCCGACTAATTTATTCTAGTCTATAGAGATTGCAGGAAGACCAAAATAAATTAGTCAAAAGTTAATACAACATATTGACCTTTTCCAAGTAAGAAAAGTCTCAAGTTGTCTGACCGATAAATTTATAAGGAGGTGGAAAGACTAGGCCTTAATCTAGGTGGTGCAAAAATTTCAAAATCTCTTAAATCATTCACATTTGTTATCAAATAGGCTTGTACTTTAGGAATACTGCCATTCCGTTTTTAAACAATCGCGCTGGCGATGTAACTTGAGTACTCCTTTGCGATGTCATATTATTGACGCACCAGCTACATTGATAAGATGTAATCGAAAAATGTAGTGCTCGTTTTTTCGTTGGTATGTACCTGTTACATTAATGTCACACCTGTGTTTACTGGGATATATCAAGTGGTAAAAAGAGTAGGAAAGAGAATTTTGCGTATCCCATCTACATGAAATTGTTTGTCCTTTTCTTTCATAGTTGACCGAGATCACAGATTTTATGAATATTAAGTTATTGTCTTGCCGAAATCAATACGTCAGTAGTTGCCCTCATACATAAAGCATTGTCAACACTAGATCAGTAGCCATTTTCTCTGGTTTCAAGAATTTTTAAAGCAGTTATCAAAATTTAAATTTTAAATGGCTAGTTAATAATGTGGTACTAAAAAACTACCAATAGGCATTGGCCAATGAAATTTTATTGAAACTTCAAATCATGTCCGAACATCAACGATTGAACCTTTAAATTAGAGCCTTGTTTATCTTGTTTTCACAAATGGTTTAGGGTGAAACAGTAATAGTTTGACGTGTACTTGGGTTATGATGGTTATTTTCTCTATTATCGGTTTAAATGAATAATAAAAACGAGGTATGGAAATACCTACCAAAGCTTCAAACCAGGAATCAATAAAGACTTTGGAAATGTACATCAGTAAGAAATAATAAAAGTAACTTAAATTGAGCCATGCAGGTGTCTTAAAACTAACAGAAAATTATAAATGGCAATATACACTATAAGAAGCCTAAACCAAAAGTTACTCACGAGTGCAAATATTTACTTTGATAACTTTCTTTTCGTTGCTACGTACGGACTAATGGTATTGGGCAAGTTTTCTGAAGTTGAGTACATCTTCACGCTTTAAAAACATGCCAGTAAGTGTTTACTTTACCTAAAGCAACATACCTAACAACCGCAACAATGTGTCTATGGAAGAAGCAGTACCACACCATCGATTATATACTTATTAGTGCTAAAGACAGAGCATTGGCAATGTTCAGATAGAAAATTGGTATCTTCATTGTTTTCAAAGATGTAGCCATTTTTGTTAAAACAATTAATATGGTAACACTAAACACTGTCTTTTAAAACAGTAATGTGTTTCATAAATCATATATTACTCGTACAGTTCAATCTTTAAGTTTTTGGGATGACATCATAACTTTCCTTATCGTTTTGTCTTATGTTTTATTCTGTACCATATAGTACACACAAGTATACATATGATATTATAATATTGGAATAGGCTAGGCTGTTGTGGCACCTATTGCAACACAAAAAAGGATGCTACGTTTATTAAATAGTAACAAGATCGTAACAGCAACTCAATTTGCTCTTGTCAATTTGACATTTTTAGTTTGTATCGATTTCACACAAGACATAAAAGAAAAATATCAAGACACCATGAGCAAGTTTAAAAGCTGATAGTAAATGTGGCACAAATCTTTAGAAATGAACGCCCAAGACTGAAACCTGGAGAAAATATAAGTAACAATTTGCATCTTTAGCTTTATGTGTGTCCAAAAGGGTAATAACCAAACTTAAAAAGAACTAAAATCAAAAAAATTAAGTTTACAAAACACGTATCAGCGTAAAATAAAGACTACAAAAACACAAATAATTCACGTAAACGAAGAAGGTATCGCAACGAAAAACTAACTACCAAGATTTTCTTTTTTCCCATTTACATTTATTTTTCAAATTTCAGATTATTGTAAAATTGTTATTCTTCTGTCTATTGCACGTTTATTTGCTGAGTTTTATCTTTAAGATTTCTGTAGATTTATTTTGAAATGAGCTTTTAAAATCTTTATTTCAGTTGAAACAAGTGGTAAGAAAAGAGTAACAGTCAAATTTGGATCCCTGCATGCGACAAATAACGCAGTATATTTATTAGACGACATTGAACCCCAATATGCTTACAAACCTGGACAAATGAAAAACAAACACTGAAAACCATCATCATGTCATGACACTCGACCTAAAAGTGCTCCCCTTAAAAGCTGCGTGCGCCGCGTCGTCCTACCAAATTTTGCTAGAAAAGATTATCTTTGTTTGTTTATTCCGTAACGACCTGGGGCACAGAAAAACATTGTAGTGCATTTTTTAAGACAGTTCGTGTTACTTAGTTCAAACAGCACATTATTTTTTAAGTCTCCTAGATAAATCAAAAGCGATTTTAGTGATTATTTCACGCTGATCTTCATAAAAATAAGTCTCTTGGAATAGTTTTTACGTAACTTCTACAAACATACGTTATCTGTATGCGAAGTAGTTCCATTAAATTGAAATTATACTTGCCTTAAATATGAATAACGCTGCAGCATTTTTTGCTGAAAAACTCTCAGTCAAGTACAAGAAGTGTCTAAAATATGATGCATTATTTCGAAATTGGGTGCTCATTTAGAGTTTGTAGTCCCTTTTAGACGACATAAAGATATTAATAAATTCTGTTTTCAAAATTTAGTTAACACCGCATGTATTAAATCTAGAAATTGCACATTTTGCTTGCATGTACGTAACTTATACAATTTAAATCATTATTGGAGTTTTGTACAAAGTATTAACAATAATAGTTTAATCCAATTTGGTATGAGAAAAAACTTGGAGGAGTGTAAACAAAAAGTGTGAAAACCTATATAGTATTGTTTTAACGGTTGAAGATTTTGAAAATGTCGAAATAAAAATTATATAGCAGATTATAAGAGAAATCCTTAATTTCGTTAAAAGAAAGTAAAAGAAAAATACAGAAGTATAGGGTATGTTTTCATGAAACTTAGAACAGATATTTAGCTCGGGATAAACTGGTTAAGGCCGGGCGAACGCAATATTCGTAAATTAAGGGTTAATAAAAGAAAGGTAGTTGAATTTACTTGAAGGAAGATAATAAAACGCAAAGTGTTTGCAAATGTCAACAGAAGTAAGAAAAAGAGACCAACAAGGTGATGTAATAAAAAATATTTGCACTCCACTGTTGAGTTTATAGTTTATTCAAATACAATTTTTATAGATTCCTGCTAGTAATAGTCAAGTTTAATCAACTTTTTCGAGATAACTCTGTACATACCCTTGCTTTGGGAATGTTAGGGGTATTCGTGAACCAATTTCGACCTAGACACATATCTGCCTAATTACTCAAATTACAGGGTTTTCTGCTATTATCTGTTTGGTATATACAGGACATATTTTACTTTAAGCGGCTTCGTAAACTTTATGACTTCACAAGAACAGGTAAGAATTAGATTGTTTTCGAACCGTTAGCCAAGAAACAAAACAAAGGAATTAATTCTGTTTTGCTTTAAATTACACTTATTAGGCCGTATTTACGCTTTTAAAAAGTTGTATCATGTTTTATGTTCTTAACTACAAATTTTAACGATCTCTTTCAAGTTAAACGTTGCGAAAACTACGCAGTATCTTTTGTTTTAAAGCTTTCCTATTTTATACGGGAAAGGAAGGTTTACAGAACTTCAACTCAATTCTGTTGAAAATGTACAAACAGTGAAGTTATTACGCTGAATATACTCAAGTAACAGAAATTTACATCTCCAGTAGAAAGGTTTCTAAATATTCAATTCATCACTGCACATACTACCTATCTTAAAACAGGGCGACTGTGAGCAGTAGAGTGACTAAATCATTTTACGTGTGACTTTGTTTTACGGTACAGGTTTATAAGTATTAAGCGCTTCAGAAATTTTGTAAACTGTGGATGTTCATTTCAAAAGAGTACCCTTTCAAACGTGTAATATTATAGCCCTTGTAATGAAACTTTGAACACACGCTGTAATTTTTTTAAGCATCTTAACTCTTGTTGATATTTTATGAAAACAGTTTAATATTTATATAGAGGACAATTAGTTATTGGAGAGTGGAGAATTAATATTAATTACACGAGCTAAGATTTGAATTAAGTGCATTGCGTTACAAGAATGTAGAAGCGAAAAATAAAATCAACGCCATCTAGCAAACATTTATAATAAATAAGTATTTGAACAGTCTGCTTTAGCCGTTTCCCTTTGTTTAAACTAATTATATGTAAATTTTTTTAAATTGTGTTTGCTATACTGCATGTTTTTTTGAGATCTTGTGTTCTTTTCAGACGTAGAATCCAAAACTGTTTTATTTTCTGTTGCTCTATCGGCAAGGTATATAAATTATTGCAACTTATATTACCTGAGATTTCTAAACTAAACGGAATAGTAGCGAAATATAGCAAATTTATCGTTCCCTATGAGAAAAAAGATAAAAATAGACGTAACAGTCTTCTCTGTAACACTTTTTAGAAGTCTTTGCGAAGGAGACGACATACCTAAAAATCCCCAATAGGCAGCTGTAAAATCGTCGAAAATCAAATACATTATACGTACAAGTGTTTCTCGACTTGTAACTAGTTTTCAGTCTTTTATAACTAGCGTTAACATATTTACCAAACCACTCTAGTCGGAAACTTTGGGCATGAGTCAGGAATGAAAGCAATAAATATAAAAAATTTAAGAATTACGTATGTACAAAGTTTACACTATCACAAATATAATGAAATAATGTGGAATGTCCAAGTAACCACACAACATCACAAACGATCTGGATTACAAAAGGCACAGATACATTATAAGAAAAGAATAGGGATGCACCCGAAATGTCCTACCTTCTATTAATAGTTTACTAAATGCAATCCACAATGTGATGAAAGAGAAGACTGGAAAATTGAAAATGGTAAAGTAGAAATAAAATAAAAGGCGAGTAAGAATACATAGGCACAACGGCCCAAAAACAGAAAGATTATGACAACAGATAGGAAGGGTACAAGACAGTCAACACAGAAACCTAGATAAACAGGTTAGGATTAGATCTGAAAAGAAAGATTCGTGTGCTCTTAAACGCTAACAAGGCAACCTCAGCCAAAATACACACAAACACGAAAAACCACATACTCCACTTTATATCTAAAGCTCTCTAGTGGAGCCGATATCACTAATAATGCTCTTCACCAATAGTGACTATATATATGTATTGGCTTTACAAAACTGTTCATAAAATTTATATTTTATATCGACTTCAAAATAAGGTGAGCAGTTAGAATATTGCAAGCAAATAATTATGAATAACAGTGAGCACAAGTCTGCGCCTTGTGATACAGAACAAATCTTAAGTTTAGGGCACTCGGTAATTTGGTTACCTAGAGGATAAATAAATTGTTGCAGTACAAAACCGCGAAAACACAAGTTACTTAATTATTATTATCCTTACATATTTTAGTTATAGGTGTACCAGGGCGGCGATTAGTTCAATGGCGAGCAGTCGGTGGTGGATTAGAAAACATAAATTGGTAACAAAAGGAAACCTGGGAATAATTGTCTAATTAAACTTATCCACCAATTGTAAAAGTGGAGCTAAAATGTTTACCCAATTTGTTAAAGAAGAACGAAGGACATCGTTCTGATGTAACCCTGATACGACTCAAATCACCATTTTCGTAGGTATGGTTAAAAATAATAAATGAAAGAAATTATGATATTGCTTCCTCTACCAAATAAAGAAAACCATGAAGACCATGACAGGAAACTAACTTCATTTTCTTTTTCTTCTTGCATGTTGTAGGCTGAGTTTGACAGTATTACATTTCAATCTCTGTTTACGTTAACAATGTCGATTTTTCAGAAGCAATCTGTTATAAAGATCGACGTTGCTTAGTTTGATATTGTGCACCGGCGTGTGTAGCTATTTGTTGTGAATTATTCTGTAGGACAGTGTTCAACTGCAGATCTATCATTGCTAATTCCAAATAGGAGTCACTTTATGCCGAGGATAGTAGGTACTTGGCTCAACAGATTCTCCTTCTTGCTGCTCGACCTTGGAGGAGAAAGTAGACCATTGTTGGGTTTTACGCTTTCCGTGTACTTTTAGGGTTTTGTTTATCAAACGCCTTTCGGAACGTTGGGTTAGTAGATTTGCAGTTCTTGAAGTCCCTTTTCCCTCAACTACCGTTTTACACAGCTATTTAATTTTGAGCTTCACCTTCGCAGTGTGCACTTGCAGTGTGCAGGTCTGAAGAGTCATTTAACTTGTACCAAGAGCGTAATAAATAAGTAGGTATAGGAAGTAGTGTCATTTTTATATGTATTTAATCTGCTATCCAGTGTCTCTACAGCTGCTTTTACCGAGGCGACGCAATGCACCTACCCTACTCAAGATTTTTTGCTAGCACACCAGAATGACGCCTTCTATCTTAGTCGACTTTAATCCATATTGCTGATTACGAACTTCTAAACTTATTTCTCCCATTTACGCACCCAACCTAATGAGACAGTTACAACATCAACAATCCCACGTCCGCTGCTGTAAATACTAAAAAGTCAAATAATGCGATAAGAGCTCTAAAGGAGTCAGCAAATAAAGCAGAACAGTGTTCAAAATTTCTTAAGGACAGGGAATTTGACAGTAAATGTGGCGCCTCACAATGGCATGATCTACATCAAATATATTCAGGATGAAGTTGATATAAGAATGAATTCAAGAATTATTATGTATGTGAAGAACAAAAGTACGAAAAACATCCCTTCAAAAGAAACATTTATTCTTTCTTATTTTTTGCATTTTGATTATAAGCAAAAAATAAATGGTATGAAAGTCATCTTCAGTTCAATTCTAAATAATATCAACAAAGAAAGTGGAAGATACTCATTTCGTTTGTTTGTTTATCATGACAGTAGCTACTCCCACAACACCAATGTAAATTCAAAACAACCGCCATATTGTTGAGCTTTAGTGTGTCGTAAATAATACAAGTAGGTTGGTATAGATGGTGCTTCTTATAAATATATTTAAAAAACTGTAATTATCGTTAACGACTAACAGTATAATAAGGTGTAATTAGCAACTGGTCAAGTGTCTCTTTCTTTTTTTACACTAATAAAATAACTGTAGTAATAATCGTAATAATCAATCAAACTAATCAACTGTGGTTAATCAAGCATGTCAAATGTCAAATTACCATTTCAAGCTTTTATTTTTTAATTATTTTGTTATTTTTTTATATATAATTATTTTAGTTATTTTGGAAAAAAATAGTCATTATAGTATATTACATACTGTAGTGGAAAATGTTTTATTACAGCCAAAAGCGGAGACAGATGACCGTAGCTTAAAATAAAATTTTGGCAAGTCGGTGCTCTAATTGAAAAACAATATAAAGGGTTTTCCAATAAGAGGTGTTATTTTGAATAGCCCGCTATTTCGGTAGATGTCACTTTTGAAGCTATCATTTTTTGACATTTGACAAGTAGAAACTACGCCATTAATAAATATGGAACGATACACGCTTCAACAACGCATTGAAATTATTAAAATTCACTATAAAAATGGTGAAAAGTTGGCAGAGACGGTTCGTAAAACTCGAACATTTTTGGGTCACCGTGAAGCACCTTGTCGGACCGCAATACAGAAATTGGTGAAAAAATTCGAGCTCTTGGGACAAGTTAGTGATGTGAAGAATAAAACCCGTGCACGTCGCTCAAGAACAGCCGAGAATATTGCTGTTGTAGCCGAAAGTGTTAAAGAAAACCCAGGTTTGTCCATTCCTCGTCGTTCTTTGGAATTAGCCATTCCACAAACGTCATTACACCGTATTTTGCATAAAGATTTGGGTCTTAAGGCTTATAAAGTCCAGTTAACACAAGAACTCAAGCCGGCCGATCATCAACAACGTCGTGTCTTTGCTGATTGGGTCGTTGAAATGCATGAAAATGATCCAAAATTCCATCGAAAAATCATCTTGAGTGATGAGGCCCATTTCCACCTCGGTGGCTTCGTCAACAAGCAAAGTTGTCGGATCTGGGGCTCAGAAAATCCAAGAGTTATTGTTGAAAAGTCTCTCTATCCTCAACGTGTGACTGTTTGGTGCGGTTTATGGTCCGGCGGAGTCATTGGACCTTACTTTTTCGAAAATGAGGCTGGAGCAACAGTTACGGTGACTGGATTGCGCTATCGAGAGATGATTAACGATTTTTTATGGCCGGAATTGGATGGTATTGATCTGGACAACGTTTACTTTCAACAAGACGGCGCTACGTGCCACACAAGCAACGAAACCATTGATCTTTTACGGAAAAAGTTTCCGGACCGTGTTATCTCTCGAAGAGGTGATCACAACTGGCCACCGAGATCTTGTGATTTAACACCTTGCGACTTCTTTCTTTGGGGCCACGTGAAAGAGAAGGTCTACGCCAACAGCCCAGCGTCGATTCAAGACCTCAAAGATGGAATTCGTGAGGCTATCGAGGACATAGGGCAGCCACTTTGCGATTTGGTTATGGAAAATTTCATGAAAAGGATATTGTCCTGTAAGCGTGGTCGTGGTGGTCATTTGCCTGATGTTATTTTCCACTATTAACGGCATACCTTCCTCTTTATAATGAAATAAACATCCGATCATTTATATTAAAAAATGGCACTTTTCTTTGAATATCAAAATAACACCTCTTATTGGAAAACCCTTTATATAATTACGTTGATCAACGCTTTTATTAGGTTAAGTATAGGTACAAATATTGCAATTTTCTTAAAAAATAATTTAAATTTTTTATTTATTATAAAAGATAATACATAATACAATAATACATAATAACAATAATAATACCGCTAACTGACAACTAAAAGAAGCATTTTTAGATCACTTGGTCATAAAATCCAGATGTGTCCGTCCATATAAACTGACAAATATCGCAGTGCGTATCGTTCAATCTTTGAATTTAGACCCCTTTAGGATTATGCTGACTGCATAAGTCCACCAAAACTTTAAATCGTCTATTTCCCTTTAGCCCATGCTCTCTATATTATGCCAGCCATAAACGTGTACTCGTTAGTTGTGTTGCTGAATGCACCCTGTTTCTATTCATTTATGTTTAAATAGATAAACAATGCAGGTAAAAGTATTATAAAACGGCTACCTGCCTGCCAAGTATTAACCCACCACGGCTTGCAATATAAGTCAAATCAAATAGTTGCAAAAAGAAATAAAAAAGATCTGATACATTCAAATGTTGTTGTTGTACAGCATAACATGTCAAGCGTTTCAGCTAATATGTAGATGAAATAAATAATTAAAATCGTTTAACTTAAAAATAATTTCTAATTTGAGCTTTCTGGACGACCATTATGCAGTGTGCAGAGTCCCTTACTTAGACTACAGGCAACGGTCATTTCTTAACTAGAACTGTACACTAAAGCACTTAAGACTGGGAAAGTTCCTCGGATAGGAGGTTTTTGCCGCACAGGGAGCGTAACTAGTCCGTTAAATATTTTATCTCTTCTAGGTACTGTTGGTTGCATACCTTTTTGTTTTTGAATTTAAACCGCGCGGTACTCGAAATTTGAATGTGTGAAGGAGGTGAAGAACGTTTACATGGGTTCCGTTAGGCAAGCGGCAGGAGGGTGGATGTCCAAATGGTCCTACCTATAGAAATAAATATTACATGATAGCAAATCCAAGCCTAAATAAAAAATTAGCAAATGAATGGGCGCCAATTATTAAGATAATTTAATACTATGTAACGGGAAAGTGCTCAAAAGTATGCACGAGTCCCGTCAAGACCTATGGCGGATGTTAAATCCCGTAGCTCATGCCGCAGATGGGGTGGATTCTCAAATGAACTTACCTAATCTCACACAAAGAGAAGCTCACCGACTTCCAAAACTCTTACTAACTGATAGATGTTCACAAAAGAGGGCGCCAGCAGTCATAGATGCAAGGGTCCTAATGGTCGGTCACGCGACTACTCGTGAATCCGACACCCTGTATATAGGCTTCTTACGAAACCTCACCCTGTGTGTAACTTACCTCGTGGAAGCTTTATTATGATTCGCTCTAATATTTCACAATCGAGAATCGACACCAAATAAAAAAACTGTATAAACACGTGATTTGTCTTAAATAATTTTGCCAAGGAAGTACTCTGAAGACTTCCTTCTTTTAAAATAATAAAAAAAGAAATACAAATTAGAATTACCTTTTTTCTTGAACAAAAGTATGTAAACTTTAGGTAAAATTTAGAATAAGCACCACCGTGCTTTTTAATAGCCAAAGGAACAAAAAACACACAAAATTAACGCTGCTTCGTCTGGACCAGGGATCCACTTACAAAGAAAACAAAATATAAATAATCGACCTTTCTTACATTTATTAAAACAATAATAAAAATGAATTAAACACACACACAAACAAGAATATAAAAATAACCAAATAACACTACAACAGAATGTCAATAAATGGTATAAATTAATTTCTTCACTGCTGGAGAACAAAGTTGACAAAATAATGAGAAAATAAAAATAAGAGCAAGTTATTACAATAAACAAAAAGAAAAGATTCTGTTACGTTAAAATTTCAAAATATGAAACAAAAGATCAAAATTCAAATATTAAATTAATTTTAACTAAGATAAACTTGACAATAAATTTTTAAGTAGCAACAATTTTACAAACACCAGCTAAGATTACCTGGGAACGTTCCTGTTACAAATTAGTTAATAATATTGATCGTGAATATTATAATCCTATAAGAAAATACGAAGTTTTAAAAGCTCAAATGATAGAACAAAACAGGTCTTTCTGACGGATAAATGAATTCTTTCTTCCAGACGATAGGTGCAGGTCTCCGATTCCCAACGACAGCAGCTCATTCAAGTGATATCCGGCGCAAAATTCTACGTTCTAGCCGGATCCCACCAATGTTCAAGAAAACTTAGATTCCAAAGAACAATCACGTTTATTAACGTTGACCAAAAAGCACAAGAACAAAATCCAAGTGTTTATACACAAACTTTAAAAGAAAACTAAAACCACTTTGAGTCTCAAACGCTCTTTAAATTTACGTAACCCATTCGGTTCACGGAGCTTCCAAGATGTAACACACACCGATCGACTCTTTACGAGGCGGGAAGTTTCTGTTCTCGACAGACCCTTTAACGTTGCACCAACGAGACCAAAATTGTTGGGTTTCTACCCTCTACAATAACAAATCTTTCAAAGCATCGTTTTTTGGTAAACAAACCGGCTTTCTTCCGTGAATAACACGACAAAGATCCGACGAAATAGGATTTCTCGAGTCCGATCTCTCTTTTACTAATAGAATCGCTTAAATCGAATTCGGTTTGTAACCATTTAGGATTTGTAGGGGTGACGCCAAAATTATCCCCGTGTGTCGATTCGAGTACGCAGCTATTACCGTACTGCCTATCCTCTCTGCGTCTCCTGTTGCGCAATGTGTACTTACTGGAGTGGGGTTGGAAAGTCAGATACACGACCTAACAGGTTAAAATGCAGAAAGTCTTATGGGACAATGGAAAATTCCACTTCGTAGATTTACCAGCTTAAACCTGACTCAATCGAGACTGTGTGACTCCAATATTTGCGACTAAGATTCCAGGAATTTTATATTGGAAAATAACAAAAGATACGTCCACCGGAGCCCAGAAGTCGAGACCACAAAGTTATCAATTCTTTAAAATAAAATTTTAAGAAACATTCGTTTACGGGACGGAACAATTTAAATATTACGCGTCAGAGGAACAAATACTCGAACGAAATTGAAAGACAGGGGCGGATTTAGTGCGAATTTTAAAATAACATTACAACTATTAAGAAAAATTAAAAAAATGATACTGTAACTTCATGAAAAAATTGTAGCTTAATAAAATTTGAAACACTATTTAATATAATCAAATTTGTATAAGCACTCAATGAAATTTTAAATTCTCAAAACATTAAACAAGTTAGTTGAAATCACAATAAAATATGTGCAACAGGAACACAATATCAGAACAAAACAATATAATAAACTTACTTGAAATGAAGATTCCGCTGAGATAGCGCTATATCAGACCGGAAAACAATTGTTTCTTCATAATCTGAAACGGAATTCAAAACATACAAAACTGTTCTTATATTTGTGACCTATTATTGATGAAAGCATTAAAACAACAAATGTTTATTTACAAATACGGTTAAAGAAATATAAAAATTAATTTCTATTTGCATAATCTTTTCATGAAATGAAGTTTTCAAAACTTTAAGGTTAACTCGAAACTTTTCAGAGCGTCGAATAAAAAATTAGCAAAAAGATTAAATACCATAATTAAAGTGAAACAGTTTAACAAGACAAATGAAAAAAATTGTTTACAAGTAATTCAATAAACTACAGGTGACTCAATTCTAATGACTAAATGGTCCTGAAGGAAAAAATACAGGTGAACAAGGTTTGTTCAGGCGATAAACGGTCCGAGAAAACTCCCAAGAGCGCTGACACCTCTAGCAAGCTACCGGTTCACTCAGAGGGATGGCGGCTTTCCAAAAAAACAGAGAGCACTGCGGGCTCCCCCCAAAGAAGCTATGGAGGACACGCAAACAATGAGAATAGAGAAAAAAATAAGACAGATCAACATACCTTTAGTGTATTTGAAGCTTCTTAATAAAATCCACTAAAGTGAAAAGGTCCAATGTTAATAAAAAAAAGGTCCACAAGGGAGTGCACGCACACGCCCGCATAAAAATTAAACACTTCCTCACAAAATATGGAAAATAAAATAAACGGTCAGAACCGTACAATGGACACTAAACAGCACGTCAGTCTCCCACAAGGCGAGTTCTTAAAACTGACTCCCCCGTCTCAATTCGAAGTGAGATTCTGCCGGCAGATGCACAATCTCCAACCAATGACCATTCAAAATTTCCATCAGAAGACCCCAAAGGAATATTTGGCGACTGCGGATTGGTCCAAAAATTACAAAGAAAACTCTAACCTTCGGAAAATAATCTCCAGCTAACACGCATTCCTATAAGATAACGGCAATATATCAATGAAAACAATAGAAACACTAATAAGGCATATCGGAAATTGGTTTAAAACCTAATAAGTGAATAGGGAAGTTAGAGAGAAGGCTACGCCCTAAATTAACCAAAACTGATACAATCAATCCTGAATCTAATAGTTATTCAACTGTGGATGGAGCGATAAAAGATAATCTTGGTTAAATAGCTAAAAGAAAATAAATGTCAAACAGAACTATTAAACGAAAGAAATCATACAAACAAGCAGAAATTAATTCTACAAAAGCAAAACAAGTTGTTTAAAATACATCTAGCAACTTGAGATAACTATAGATAACGAAATAAGATCAATCCTGATCATCACAGAGTAATTACAGCAAAATAATTCATAAGATTTTTAATACAAAAAAATTCCCATGTGCAACATAAATTTAATACCAGCAAATTTATTAGAAATTTCATTTCAATGATATATAAGGTGGTCTAAAAGTATATATTTTCGTAAGAATTTTTATAAGAACGGTGAAATGGATTAAAGTTAGTAAATGACAAATAACTCTAAAGACAAATGTCTTCTTAGCAGCAGTTTTCCAGCTAAGCAACTTCTTAGTATGGTTTTTAGTGGCCACCACTGAAATATGTAGGGCAGCAGTTGATAATGTGGAAATTGTTGTGTCGACAATCAATATCTGAAAGAAAAAAAGCAGAAAAATAAACTCAAATGGATTTTCTTTGCTAAGCATCTCTTACTTAATTCGGTGAGAAATTATAATTATACTGGAAGATAGACATGGAATGTAAAAAG
>VTPC01083249.1:0-10123 GCA_011009095.1 Ignelater luminosus | reverse complement strand
TTTTTTCTATTTCTATTTCTAAGCGGAAAAACAATTGATAATT
This sequence comes from Ignelater luminosus, assembly GCA_011009095.1. Lineage (NCBI taxonomy): Eukaryota > Metazoa > Arthropoda > Insecta > Coleoptera > Elateridae > Ignelater > Ignelater luminosus. The sequence continues at coordinate 10,080 of VTPC01083249.1, read as the reverse complement.
GTTTTGGATAGCTCTTGTGGTCACGATTCTAATGATGTAAACATGATAGGGCTATTTTGATATCTTATGCTATAAATTAATGCATTCTACAGTACCCTGACCTGCACGATCACCTGATCTAACACCGTTAGATTTCTTTCCTCTGGGGTTATGTCAAGAATCATGTGTTCAACCAAAATTTTGAAGATGAACAGCAATTATTACAGTTGGTCATGGCAGCGTTCAACACAAAAAAATCAAAACCAAAATAACCTTATCATGTTTACATCATTAGAATCGTGATAACAAAAGCTATCCAAAACAATTTTCAATTGTTTTTCCACATATTTAAAAAAATGAGGTTGACTATGGTTATACGAAACCGAAACATTGTACAGGAATTTTGTTAGCGCATTTCAATAGAGAACAAAAAATGGCAATGAAAAAGTGGTTTTAGTTTTCCGATATCTCTTCAAATAAAGGAAAAAAAAATAACGAAAATCGTAAAATCTACTTGTCTCTGAAACTATCCAAGATATCTAGATTTTCCAAACCCCAACAAAAAGGTCCTATAAATAGCCAACTTTTATCCTATTTAACCGATGCTGTATCTCTTGCCGTTTCCAAGATTCCCATGCTGTGCATCCTTATCTTGGACACACTGTACATACCTAGGGGGAGCGTACGAGATTAGTCTAGAACCTTCTCGCTGTTCTTTACGATTCTACTCCCATCTAGTGAACACTAGTACATTAGAATTATTAAAACCTATTAAAACACCAAATTATTGAATTATTTTTACATCCCAAATAAATAAATTGTTCTTTAATATTATTAGTTTTAATTATTAGTTACCTGGTACCTACACGTGTTAATTCAATAGTAGCGTGGATATGTTTCCTCGATAGAGTGCTGGTCAAGAGAGAGAGAGAGATTTAGTAAGTCCACGAAAATGCCACCGAAGGTGGCTACCATTTAGATGACTTAACATCTCTATGGCAAGGAGAATTTAGATGGTTGATTGGTTGTATTTGAATTGTGTCGGCACGTCAGCGTCTCGTGAATATGTAGATGGTGGGTGATGGCCCATACTATGGTGCCTTGAAGTACCAAAGGACATCCAGCGAGCCGCCCAACAGTGGCGGCGGTGAATTTAATCAAAGGTAGGCGTTGCAGGATAAAATAAAAACGGTTCCTTTCAGAACGGCGTTGGTATTTGTGTAGTGAGTTGTGTAACAATCTGTATATGTGGTGTAGTGTTGCGTGTACTTGGTGTGCCGTGGACTGATGCAGATGCTGTTCCGGCATTTGTCTTCACCACTAGAGAAAACCACGGAAAACCCTAGTGAGAACAGGGTGGATCCTCTGCAGGTCCTGGAACAAATAGAGCGAGCAGTATCGGAGGTCATTAGCATGTTGGTGGCTGTGGGAGGTGTGATGGTGTTGTGTGCACGGAAGGTTATCTAAGTTATCTATCTGGTGGTAATTCCCCTACATGATGGTCCTGCATACGAGACGGCGCCGCATGGTGCTGTCGTTTGCTCGTATCCTATGGACAGGTCGTCCTTAAATAACTAGACGAGTTCGCACAGTGTTTAAATGCTGGGTCCCCACACCTATAAACTGATACTAAATGCGGTTTTCGTTCGGTAAAACTCACCAGCCAGAATCAGAAAGCTAACAGTTTAGATTGTTTTGATTTTCTTTACTCACAACAACCTTGCTTTCAAAATTAATTACTCTTTTCTAATTAACAAAGTTGCCTGTAGAATGCATGCATGCAGAAAGAGTTGCCTACCTAGTTGGTAGTAGCATTGGCAGTATAGAAAATGGCAAAACAAATACCAAACGTAGAAATAAAGAAATGTTGGTAAAAGTGTTCAGAAAAAACGGAAAAGACTAATAGTCAATAGATTACAGCATGCAGAATACAAGAACGTTATAGTACAAGTTAAAAACTCACTTGTAGCAGAAGTAAGCATTTTTCACTTTTCACGTAATGGTTTTAGATAGGCAATCAGTACCCCAAGTGCAAATTGGTCTGCGTAAGCGTTCAGCAGAAGTCACTACTTGCCTAACTTTGAAGAATTACGGTTACTAACTGCTTATATGCGAAAACGGCAGCCGACCTTGATCACTGCGGCCCGTATTTCTTCATGAAATCACTCCACTCTTATCGTAAAAATGCGCGCAGTTAACAAAGGAAAGATTCTGCGTGTTACAACTAAATTGCAACTTGGTAAAAGTTGATATTACGTAAATGTGCAATTAAATACCGTGATATATCGTTTCTCTTGTAACCCGTGACACATTTTAAAAGCTTCAACCGGGTTTGAGTCAAGCTTTTGGTTGCCCATCCTTGCTACAACACAATGGTAATTTGTTATTGAAATGCCTATTTTAGGGGTCTTGTTCGTATAACTATCAATGCAAGTCTCTTTTAAATGATCATAAACAAAAGCTTTTCCATGAGTTGTATGCAACTAATAACAGTAATAGTCAACTAAAACTATACAGAGCTGGTGTCAAACAACTGTCATGTTCAAGTATGCATGCAAACAATTTCCCAAATATTTGAATTATTTGGACTGGGAGTAGAAGGAAAAAATCGATATATGAAGAACAGATGAAAGCAAGACAAAGAAATTTTCCCAAATCTGAGGCAAGCCATGTGTCATATTTAAAGTGTTGTACAGAAGAAAAGTCATTATTACAGCAATTTCTAAACCCGGATTGAAATATAAACCGAATGTACTTGGTATATAATGCTACTCAGAGTCAGAGGCAACTTGCAAATACTACAGCAAGCTTCTTCACGTTCTGCACGCCCAAGGTCAGAACGTTTTCTATGTGTGATTTACAATAATAAAACGAAGCAATTCCCGAAAAATTCTCTCCTAAAGAATTAGAGTTACACCATTGAAAATCAAAACAAGTGGGAACAACTATGCAGAAGGAGTTGCTTAATCCACAAAGAGCAACACATGCAGAAATGTTTTATAGTCGCCAACTTACGTGTTACAAGTTAGGAGTTCGTTTATCTGATACAGGTGATGCTTCTATGTGCTTAAAGAACGAATCTGTAACCCGTAAGGGTGGTAACGAGGTTGCATCTTGTTTTCCGAAAGTACCACTGCATCCACATTGGATCAAAAAACAGGTATGGAGTGATAACTGTACTCGCCAAAACAAGAACAAGATACTTCCAATACTATGTATTTTTATTTCTTGTTAAAACTGGAGTTTAAGAGCGAGTGGAGCAAAAGTCTTTGGTAAATGGATATTCTTAACTTTTCTGCGAGAGGGACTTTGCGCAGATTGAAAAACATAAACGTGTTATAAAAAACTTCACTCCTGAGGATCTAAAGAAAATGGTAGTTGGAGCACGTCATAAGCAACTAGTCCGGTGATACAGATGCAAAGCAATAACTAAAAATTTCTAAACCTCTGCGGATGTATTTCTAAATATAATTAAACTAAAAGTATGCTTTTTTTAAAATAGAAAAAGAAAGAGAAACCCTTGTTACAACGAAATAAGCATTCCATAATATGGAAGAGTGGGATGTTACTAACATTCGTATGAAAGGAAGAAACCTACCAACTTAGAATCCAAATTTAGAATGTAAAACCCTGATTTCGTTAGAAAAACAAAAAAAAACTTTAACGACATGCTTGATTACGTTCCTTTAAAGCATTTTCGATTTTACATAATATTATTAAGAGAACGCCAAAATGCTTTCAAACAAACAACTAAAAGGATGCGTAGGACTAAGACTCTTTTGAATTTTTTTGATTTATCATGTGTATGCATTCATTATTTTGGTTTCTTTGAGACCCTTTTAAATTTCAACTCTTCAGTTTCAGTAAGAATAAAATTTTTGATTAGCATATGCGCTAATAGTAATATACTATAAATATGAAAAACAAAACCAAAAAAGTATTTTAAGGCTATACCCAAGAACGACGCTAGATGGTGTTACAGCAATAAGAACAGAAAGTTAGTGAAATTTATAAAAAAATATTCCTATAATTCTTATAAAAATACAAACTACCAGAATGTGTTCTTTTTGCCAGTTATGTAATCAGATACACTGAAATAACGAAAATTCCATGTATTTGTTGAACTAGAGTTTTATCCGCAAGCCTCCCCAGTTGCCGCTTAATCAAAATATTACTCACGAAATGGCACAAAAGAATGCTTTATCGCTGTTCACCCTTCTATGGCAACTTTTGCTGTATTGAAAAAATACTTAAATATAAAAGAAGCGTAAATGAATTTAATTTTAGTTAACTTATTTTTTTAATACTCAAACATACAAAAAAGTATCTTAGTAAGCTGAAAACTTCAGCAATAAAAATTTTATTAAAATAATTAAATTAGAATTTATAAACTGACACGTAACAGTCTGTTAGTTAATAACATGCGTGAATTTATGACTAATGATATGCTGAAAATCCAGCAAAATTCGTGTTTACTAAAGTTAACAAAACATAGAAGGTTCTTTAGTTACGGTGTACATTGTTAGGCACGCTATGTGAAATTTACTGTACTTATTTATGAGCAACAGAAGACAACAAAATTTCCACAAAAAGCATTTAGTAATGAAAAGCAACGAGTTATGGAAGTAAACAGCGGTCTTTGTTTATTTTTAGCTTATCTTTGTTTGTACGTGCATACATAAACAGTTTGTAACCCTCAAAACTAAGGTATCAAAATTCAGGCTCATGCTAAAAGGCCACTCGTGATGACAAACAAATTTTTCATTTATGATAAAGTTTTATAAAATTTTTGTCAGTGAACTTTTTCGTTTTGAAATAGTTAGCGCGAATTTGTTTTTATTCTTATATACAGCTTATGAAAGTTTGAAAAAAACATGGCAATAATAACAAAGAAATAACTCACCACAAGTGTTACCAAAAATAATGGCAATCAGTGAACCGAGTTCTGTTTTCTTGAAATTCTTCTGACGTTTTACTGACAAAGACAAATCTGAACGTTGGTCAGTCGTTGTATTTGCTTGAAAATAGCTTTAAAAGGTTTTGCCAATGGTTTATTTGTTTTCTAAGATTAATTGAACGATTATCGTTTGTATCCAGGCCGCAACATATATACGTTAAATTCCCTTTTTGTTTTCTTTCTCGCATTAGTTTGGTTAAAAAGCCAATTTTTAAAAAAACAATGGAATTGCCATAATTATCTTTTTAGTGTAGAAGTGCTGTTTTGATAATGTACTATATAGACTGATTTAATACATTAAGACCACTGTCAGATTGTATGTTTACATCATTTGTTATAGTGCTTGCGTCCCAATTCGGAACTTTCAGTTCTTGTTTGAGAATTTTGCTACTGAACCAAAGTTTCATCATCTGTTAATAATGAGATTAGAATCCGCCCCGTAGTTGTTGTTAACTTCAGTATAAATGTATAACGTAGGCAAAATTAATTTTTAAATCTAACTTTTATATTATCTCGTTTTAGTTTTGTTTTTAATGGAAGATTTGAGAGTTACACATTTTAAAAAAGCAACAGCTGCTGAAAGCAACTTATCTGTTTCATTTTTGAATAAATTATAAAATCGCTTGATAACATTCTATTGACCTATTTTCATCATCCTACTGAAAACCAAATTTCCAACTAGTTTAACAGAGTGCGCTATTACAGAGAACTATTTTGTGTTTACAACCATTTACTAACATAAGTTTTAATGAACAGATATATATCACGAAATCATCTACAAATTAACCTTGTTTTAGTTTAGGAATTCGGGCCTTTCCACAAAGGAGTAAAACGCACCGTTGCTTTGCCCTGTTCACTCGCATATGTAACGAAAATATAAATCAAAGTACAGGTATCATATTCTTACACTTCTTGGTTTGAATGATTTATACTAGAGACAAGCAATTAAAGCTTGATGACTGAGCTGAAAAATTCATGAATACCAATTTAACGTTAATCACGCTGTCAATATACATCAACCTAGTAAAGATTTCAAAATATTGCAAGGATTTTTGCACAAAATCATCAAACAGGATATTCTCAAAGGTGGCGCCCATTTATTCATATACAGTTGCATTGAATGAATCCAAATCTAAATTAAAGACTAGCAAGATGTTGATTTCTCCTTCTGTTTTTGTCGTTCTTTTACACCAACAAACATTTGTTAGAGATACGACTTTTTCTAGTTGAGCCAAGGGAGATAAAGTATGTCACTTTTCTTCCAAACCCGTCCAAAGACACCTACCTGATTATGCTTTGTAAAAAAAATCCGCATCAACACTTGTTTGTGCGGTTATCAGCCTCTATAAAGCAGTGACTAGGCATATTCCAAAAGGCAAAATATTGTCAATGAGGAAGGCTAGTATCAAAAATTGCTAAAGCCAGTAAAAAGGTCTGAGGTCACCTAGTACTGTCCATTGCAGATGACCTTTGAGTGTGTTGTTAACGAAAACCTGAATGAAATCGGCATTCAAAATCAGCGACACTGTACCTCTTTGTTTTTATCTTTTTTATTTTCTTTACAAAGATTCTGCCAAGTTGCCCATGAAGCAATGCATGAGTATCATTCTGAAGTCTTAGGCGAGAGATAGTCTTTTAATTGCGGCAGCAGTATATTTGAATTGCGCCGTCTCAGAATAAGTAGAAGTTTATAAATCATCAAGTTCATTTAGAAACTTGTTACTTCTACCTTCCATCACACATTTCGCTCCACTAGCTGCTCTCATGATTTTAAACTTAATACTCAGTGACACGCAAGGCATACTAGCTTATTTGAGGTAATTTACACAAACTCATCAATATAACATTGCACAACGTTTACTACTATCCATTTATTACCATGTTTGATACAGACCCTTTTAGTTTACGCTATCGCTAACGATTAAGAAGTCTGTGATTTGTTTAGCCACTAGCTAGTAACCGCCTTACCATTATACTACTAAAGTCGAACTGCTGCAGAACTTTACCAGCTAAATATTATGATTTGCCTATACTAATACGCTGTTACTGTTTTGTATACAGTTTGGACGGATTTGTAGCTACCTTGTTAAAAGTTGCTTATTTGCAATGCAAGAAAAAAGAGACAGAAAGAAGAATGGGAAAGATATAGATTTAGCAAACTTAGTTATCAAGAATATCCTAAAGACCCTGTTTGATTGTTTTTGTCTCTTAAATCGTTTTAACATAGTAACGGCTTAAAGCAGTTAACGTTTTCTGAAAAACAGTTTCATAAATCAAATCGTAATTGATTGAAAGTAAATAATAGAATAACAGATCAAGGAGGTATATCTACAACAACAAAAACTTTTTTTTCCTTCGACTGTCTTTATTTTAATTTTCAATGCTCTCGTTGTTTATTATAACGTTTGCCAAATAGAGGTTACATAATTATAACTTACCTTTTGATGCAAAAAGTTTCAGAACATGAAGATCTTTGGAACTGTTTAGATGGCACGGAAACAGCTGATGCAAAAAGGATATCATAAAACCAAGCTAAAATCATCTTTGCAGTAGATCCAATTTATTTTGTCTTTCTCAAAGATACTAAAAGAGCCTAAAAAACCTAGAATAAACTGCAAAGGATATTTGACGATACATATGTAAGTTTCTTCTGTCTATTAGTTGCAAGTTAGACAGATGTAACTATGTTGATGTGTGATATGTAAACATTGTAACGGGAAGATGCTCAAAAGTATGAACGAGTCCCGTTAAGACCAATGGCTGATGTTAAATCCCGTAGCTCATGCCGCAGATGGGGTGGATTCTCAAATGAACTTACCTAATCTCACAAAAAGAAGCTCACAGACTTCCAAAACTCTTACTAACTGATAGACGTTCACAAAAGAGGGCGCCAGCAGTCGTAGATGGAAGGGTTCTGATGGTCGGTCACGCGACTACTCGTGAATCCGACACCCTGTATATAGGCTTCTTACGAAACCTCACCCTGTGTGTAACTTACCTCGTGGAAGCTTTATTATGATTCGATCTAATATTTCACAATCGAGACTCAACACAAAATTAAAAGAAACTGTATAAACACGTGATTTGTCTTAAATAATTTTGCCAAGGAAGTCCTCTGAAGACTTCCTTCTTTTGAAATAATAAGAAAAGAAATACAAATTTAATATTAACTTTTCTCTTGAACAAATGTATGTATCCTTTGGTTGAAATTTAGACTAAGCACCACCGTGCTTTTCAATAGCCAAACGAACAAAGTAACGAAATTAACGCTGCTTCGTCTGGACCAGGGATCCACTTACAAAGACAACAAAATATAAGTAATCGACCTTTCTTACATTTATTAAAACAATAATAAAAATGAATTAAACACACACAAACAAGAATATAAAAATAACCAAATAACACTACAAAAGAATGTCAATAAATGGTATAAATTGATATCTTTACTGGAGGACAAAGTTGGCAAAATAATGAGAAAATAAAAATAAGAGCAAGTTATTACAATAAACAAAAAGAAAAGATTCTGTTACGTTAAAATTTCAAAATATGAAACAAAAGATCAAAATTCAAATACTAAATTAATTTTAACCAAGATAAACTTGACAATAAATTTTTAAGTAGCAACAATTTAACAAACACCAGCTATGATTACCTGGGAATGTTCCTGTTACAAATTAATTAAAAATATTGATCGTGAATATTATAATTCTATAAGAAAATACGAAGTTTTAAAAGCTCAAATGACAGAACAAAACAGGTCTTTCTTACGGATAAATGAATTCTTTCTTCCAGACGATAGGTGCAGGTCTCCGATTCCCAACGACAGCAGCTCATTCAAGTGATATCCGGCGCAAAATTCCACGTTCTAGCCGGGTCCCACCAATATTCAAGAAAACTTAGATTCCAAAGAACAATCACTTTTATTGACGTTAACCAAGAAACACAAGAACAAAATCCAAGTGTTTAAACTTTAAAAAAAACTAAAACCACTTTGAGTCTTAAACGCTCTTTAAATTTACTTAACCCATTCGGTTCACGGAGCTTGCAAGATGTAAAACACATAGATCGACTCTTTACGGGGTGGGCAGTTTCTGTTCTCAACAGACCCTTTACCGTTGCACCAACGAAACCAAAATTGTTGCGTTTCTACCCTCTACAGGTTTTATTTCCTGGAAACACCTGCGTAACTTTAAGTGGAGCGAACTGTTTCCCACAATAACCAAACTTCCAAAGCATCGCTTTTTGGTAAACAAACCGGCTTTCTTCCGTGAATAACACGACAAAGACCCAATGCAATAGGATTTCTCGAGTCCGATCTCTCATTTACTAAGAGAATCGCTTAAATCGAATTCGGTTTGTAACCATTTAGGATTTGTAGGTGTGACGCCGAAATTATCCTCGTATGTCGATTCGAGTACGCAGCTATCGCAGCTACCAACGTACTGATCATTCTCCCTGCGTCTCCTGTTACTGAAGTGGGTTTGGAAAGCCAGATACACAACCTAACAGGTCAAAATGCAAATATTCTTATGAGGCAATGGAAGATTCCACTCCGTAGATCTTTCAGCTTGAACCTGACTTAACCGAGACTATGTGACTCCAACATTTTCGACTAAGATTCCAGGAATTTTATATTGGAAAAATAACAAGCGGCACGTCAGCCGGAGCCCAGAAGTCGAGACCACAAAATTATCAGTTCTTTAAAATAAAATTTTAACAAACATTAGTTTATAGAATGAAATAATTTAAATGTTACGCGTCAGGAAAACAAATACCCGAACGAAATTGAAAGACAGTAAGTAAATATCAATCTTAAGCTTAAAACTGCTACAGCTTATTAATCCTATGGAAGGAGGCAGAAGAAAGGGAAAACAGTATGTCACAAGAAGAACTGAAAGCTGATTTATAGGCTAAAGACAATCACTTTAGTAAAAGATCAGCGTATTTCGATACAGAGTAAGAAATAAAAGAAGATATAAATGAAAATACAGATAACCATGGTGAGTTGGAGAATTTACCGCCCAGTACAGAGAGTGAACAAGTGGGTAAAAATTGAATAACAAAATGGACCGAACGACCTCGACACGTAGCAATAAAAACAATACCAGAAAACATTATTACACATCTTCCAGGTGTAAAGCAGC
>VTPC01083248.1:0-11799 GCA_011009095.1 Ignelater luminosus | reverse complement strand
ATATTGCACACTCAGATTTTTATAGACCTTTAGTATGTCAAAAAGATACTAACAACGAACTAAAACATTCAAACCCAGTCTTTGTGGGAATTAGTTCTACCCAAAAATCTACATCTACTGTACTAAATATTTACAATTTTCTTTTTTTTTTCTTTTCTACATATAAAAGGTGTTAGATTGGTGCAAACTGTTTGACGACGTAAATACTGGATTCCTTCTGGCCACAAAAGACCTAACGCGTCATTAAAAAAACAGCAATAGTTGAACAATTGATTTTTTCTAAACCTGTCGTTGTCAATAAATATGATTTGTCTTTCTCATTTTCACTTTGTAAGATTCCAAAAATAAAATTTGCAATATATCTTTATCCCCATCCGTTGTTTCGTCTAAAGAGACTTAAATATTTTTATTTTTTACCTTGTTTCTTAATCTTTCTAATCTAGTTTGATACAGTGACACCACGTAATTCTTCCTTATTGTTGATTCATTTGGAATATTGTGCTTAGTGTGTTTTTATAAAAACTGTACGAAAGTCCCATTTTGGTTAAAGTATGTCTAGCTTCGTTCGTGATTATTTTTTCATTCACCGTGAAGTGAAAGTTTTCATCTACGTTAATAAAGTTAGGTGATATATTTCTAGTTATAAATAAATCCAGTAGGTCTGGAGTTTTGCTAGTACCTGTAAGCCAGTGGAATGGATGTTTGCCTGATTACTTCAGGCAATGCTTTTCCTTACCTTATTTTTGTAATAATCTAAAGGTTATATCGTATTTAAAAACCGGATTTATATGCAGACAAAACATGCTTTAAAAAATCTAAGATACATATATAAATATGTACAAGAAGTGTAAAATATTCTTGATAAAGTATGCAAACCTAAGCTTATTAATTTTCTGTTTTTGGAAATTATGCATAATACAAATATATTCTTTATACTTGATATTGCTAAAATAACAATTAACTTAATCGATAATTAGTTACATCTTGTTAAAATTACACACTAAGTATTTTTCTATGTTTTCGGCATTAATATTGTATCTTCTATTGAATATTTCACACGATGTGATGGGAGAGAGATACAAATTTAATTAGCTCTTTCTGCATTTTCCCACATTTAAGAAAATCCCGGAACATTTTTCAGAAGCAAGTTCTTAGTCTTGAACAGCCAATAAAAAATTCTTTTTAACTGAAATTTTCCAGATGCCCAGTGGAAATTTTGAAATGACAAGTGAAAATTTCCAGATGACAAGTGAAAATTTTCAGATGACAAGTAAAGATTTCCAAATGACAAATGGAACTTTCTAAAATGACAATTGCAATTTTCCAAATGATAACTAGAAATTTCCACTTTCAAGAATTTTCTAGTTACCAGTCGTCGAGTCAACGAAAATGCCACCGCAGGTGGCTGCCATTTAGGAAATTTAATTCCTCTATGGGTGGGGTGATGAAACAATGGGCACGAACGATGTCAGGCACCAAGCAAACCGCACGCCAGAACACGGCGATGACGTTGATGAGTGGCGACGGTGTGGCAGGCCGCGCGCCGGTTCGTCCAGGATGGTTACCAGTTAGAAACCTTCTACTAAAAAATATTGGAAATTTTCGATTGTCATTTCCACCTATTCACGAAAACTCCGAAGGACCAATGTAAATTGTTTTTACTGGAAATTTCTAACTGATAACTGAACATTTTCAGATGGCAATTGAAAATCTCCAAATGACAACATAAAATATCCAGATGATAGGTGGAAATAACAACTGGAGATTTCTAATATTTTCTAATAGGAAGTTTCCAAATGGTAACGGAGAATTTCATAACAATAACTAAAAGTTTACAACTGAGAATTACCAGATAACAACTGAAATTTCCATTTTCAGTGGTCATTTGAAAATTTGCAGTTGCAATTTGGAAATTCCCCGTTAAAGAAATTTTAGATTTAGTAGACAGGTAGAAATGACAATTGGGAAATTCCATCACCTTCTAACAGGAATTTCCAAACGATAACTGGAACTTTCAAGAAAACAACTGAAAGATTTCATACAACAACTAGAAATTACCTAAAAAAAGCCCCGAAGGATGAATGTAAACTTTCCCCTAACTGGACATTTTCAGATGAAACTAGAAATCTTCAGACAATAGGTGGAAATAACAACAGCTGAAAATTTTCAATATTCTCTAATAGAAAGTTTTAAAATGGTAATGGGACATTTCTAGATAACAATTTTACATTTTACATTGACCATTCGAGGTTTTCTTAGATAGGTGGAAATGGCAACTGGAAATTTTTAATATTCTCTAGTAGGAAGTTTCCAAACAATAACTGAAAGTTTCCAGAAAACAACTAGAAGTTTTCAGATAACAATTGGATATTCTTGTAGCTGGAAATTTCCAGATGACAACTAGAAATTAGCAACTGATAACTGGACATTTTCAGATGACAGCTGAAAATCTCCAGATAGTAGGTGAAAATAATAACTGGCAATTTCTAATATTTTCTAATAGAAAGTTTTCAAAATGGTAACTAAAAAATTCTAGATAACAGCCTGAAATAGTCAGATAAGAACGAGGAATTTCCAGATAACAACTGGAATTTTCATATGACAAGTAGAGATTTTCAGTTATCATTTGGAGATTTGCAATTGCCATTTAGAGTTTTTACAAAGGCCATGAAAGAACAATGAAAAACGTTTTTTTAAGTAGAAATTTTCCTATGACAACTAAATATTTCCAAATGAAAACCGAAAACTCCTACATTATTTTTCCTGAAATTACCAAATGGGAATTGCAATTTTATAGTTGTCATCTAAAAATTTTTAGTTAAAAAAAATTTTTCATTGGCCCTTCAGAGCTTTTGTAAATTTCGTAAATTCAGTTCTCATCTGGAAATTTCTAGTTGTTATACGAAAACTTCTAACTTTTATTTAGAAATTCCTTAGTTCCAAGTCAGGAAAAAGGAAAAATAGGAATTTTCAGTTTTAATTTGAAAATTTCGAGTTGTCATCTAAGAATCTCCAGTTAAAGGAAAATCTGCAATGGCCTTTCCGGGCTTTCGTACATAGCTAGTAATGACAACTGGAAATTTCTAATATTTTCTAGTAGGAAGTTTGCAAGTGATAACTAAAAGTTTTCAGATAAGAACTGAAAATTACCTAGGAAAGCGCCAAAGAGTCAATGTAAATTCTTCTTTAACTGCAAATGTCCAGATGACAATTGAAAATCTTCAAATGACAACTGGAAATCTCCAGATGACAGATGGAAATAACAACTAAAAATGTCCAATAGGAGCTGGAAATTTCCAGATATAATAAAAAGTTGTCAGATAGGAACGGAGCATTTCCAGATAAGAACTGAAACTTTCATATGACAAATGAGATTTCCAGTTATCATTTGGAAATTTGCAGTTGCCATTTGAAAATTTCTACGAAAGGCATGAAGAGGCAAAAAAATTTATAACTTAGAATCTCTAAGTAATAACTTAATATTTCCAAATAAAAACTGGAGATTTTTTCAGTTTCTTTTCCTGAGATTTCCAAATGGCAATTGCTGTTGTCAAGTTGTCATCTGGAAATTCCCAGTTATCAAATAGAAATTTTTGTTAGCCCTTCAGTGCTTTCGTAATTATCATCTGGAGATTTCCAGTTGTCATTTGAAGATTTTGAATTGCCATCTGGAAATGTCTAGTTATTAGTTAGAAATTTCCGCTTAGCAAATAAAAATTTCCAGTTAAGAAATATTTTATATTGGCTCTTTGGGGATTTCGTACAAGTCAATTTTTTGAAATGTGGAATATTTCTTGTAGGTGAGTGCATATCCACGGTATAGTCGATGACTCACTTTGTAAACTTAATATTTCAGTTACCTGTTCCCAATTGTTAACGCAGAAGACGCCTACACTCCTCGATATATCCAATGGTGCATATAAGTGCCCCGCAGTTGGTTGTCCCCTGCAGGGGGCCCCCGCGACACTTAGTTCGGCACTTTGCCAATTTAAAATAAAAATAAAGTACAACCCAAATCAACATATTTAGTCGTTACAAAATTATCTACATATCAAACGCCAAAAAGCAAAATAAAAAAAATTCCGTAAAATATGTATCTATTAGGCAAACATGCATTTGTATGCAAAATAAAAATTTGCCTATTTGCACAGCTTCATGTGTGCCGCAAAGATATTATATTAACAAAATATGCAAACGCATATAAATCCGGTTTTTAGCAATGTCTATGTGGACACTAAAGTGTTCTATATTCCAATTTTGGATAATTTCGCCAGTTTATTTGTTTTGTTTTGCTAAACTTTGATCTAGGTGTCAACTTAGATTTATTTAAAAATTAATTTTTCATTATTTTCAGAATTCTGATTTTACTGAAGAAATCACTGTGGCTGTGCCTCTACTTCTTCGTTCCACAGAGCTACCTTATTTAAAACAAATAAAATTAGAAGATATAGAAGTTGAAAACTCTTTTACTGCATGTTCGTTTCATTTTCCAATAGGTATTAGCGAGAGGCCTAACCAATTTGACATTATTAGCAGACTAAAGCTAATGACTAAGAAAAGCAAAATTCTAAAAGCTCATTATCAGGTAAGAAAGCTAATTCCAGATTTGCATTTCTCAATTATTGTTCACACGTTAAATAACAGATCAGTGAACTGTTCGAAGCCATAGTTTATTTTTGTTTACCGCAACCGTTGATTGCGTATTTCCTAAAATTAGTACCATACACGGCGGTATTAAGCTTTTTACCAGGAATACCTCAAGTGACTTGTTTTGATGGCTTAGTTAACATATCAGATTTCTTACTTTGGACTACTCATGGATTGGATATAGGTAATTACTAAGATTAATATTTTATAAGGCACAAATCATGAATTGTAGGGTCTTCCATTATGATTTACACGTATGACGGTCGTTTGCATACTTCCTTGAGCATTGACAAAGCTTTAGTTGAGAATTTTGGTGATGTTCAAGAAATAACCAAAAGCATCTTTAAGTATTTAGATCTTTTGGAAGAAGAAATATCAACATATGGTGTTATGTAAAGTAAATGATTTTGTAAAGCTATGTGAGTTATGGGTTATAATATATAATTTATAAATAAAGCAGATATAAAATTTCAAGTGGTACTTTCCTTTAGCTTAAAAATATTCCTAACTGGTCCATACATATCAAGACAAAATGGAAAAATTTAAGCAGGTGTGAAATAAAATAAAATAGAAACGGGCAAATGTAATCTGACACTACTATAATTGGTAAGTATCTTATGTTAGACCTGGAAACTTAAAAATGCTCCGATCCTCGTAAAGTGCAATTCAAATAAGAAAGATGATGATGAAGATGCGCAGCACTACCAAAAGATAAACAGTAAAATAGTAGTAGCAGTGAAAGAAAGTTGCCTTTTACAGGTGTGCAAAATTCTAGTTCCAATAAAAAAGTTTTTGGGAGTTTGCGGTGTCCCTGAAGTTTTCAAACGCTATCAGGCAGTGGCGTAAAACATTTAAATTGTCAGCCTGTTTTGGTACAGTTGACAACAAGTAACAGTAATGCGATTGCTATTCTTCAATCTATTAGTTTACCGCAATTTAGTGGATTTTACAAGGGTTAGTTACAATTCTTTGAAATTTTTAAATTGTTAGTTCACGAAAATAATAACTTAAATAAAATTCAAAAATTTTACTATTTGCAATCATGTCTACGCAGTGAAGCTACGCATGCTTTACATTCGTTGGAAATTTGCAAAGCGAACTATCTTTGTACTCGAGAATTTTATCAGCGATTAAAACTAAGAGTAAGAGTAAGTAAATATGCCGGTATCTGGTATAACTCAAATGCCCTACAACATCTCGCACCGATTTTAGGCATCTACGAGGGTGGTCAGAAAAGTTTTCGACCTCAACGTGAAGATGGCAGCGCTCGTAAATAAAAGCTACTGAATTTCGTTGTTCATCTGTTGACAGTTACTCACCAAAGTGTCGGCCATTTTGGACGCGCAGTTTTTATGTAACAGTCGTTTGAGTGAGTTGATGTGAGTTTTTTTGTGAAAATGGACAAAATCGAGTATCGAGCTGTCATTAAGTATTTGTTTTTGAAAGGCAATACGCCTTCGCAAATAAAAGATGAGTTGGATTCTGTGTATGGGGACTCTGCACCATCATTTACCACGGTGAAATTTTGGGCTGCTGAATTTCAACGTGGCGGTAAGAGCTTGGGAGACGATGAACGTTAGGGACGTCCAAAAACTGCAACTACCGACGAAAACATCGCCAAAGTTCACCAAATGGTGCTAGACGACCGCCGAATTAAAGTGAGAGAGATAGCAGAGGTTATGAACATGTCAAAAGAACGTGTTTGTCACATATTAAATCAACATTTAGGCATGAGAAAGCTGTCCGCGCGTTGGGTGCCGCGTTTGCTCACGTTAGACCAAAAACGTGTTCGAATGAATATTTCCAACGCTCTTTTGGCGCAGTTTAGGCGAAATAAATCCGAGTTTTGGCGCCGATTAATTACTGTAGATGAAACTTGGATACACCACTATACGCCCGAAACAAAAATACAGTCCAAACAGTGGACTGCAAAGGGGGAACCGGCTCCCAAAAAAGCAAAAACTGTTTTTTCGGCTGGGAAAGTGATGGCGACTGTTTTTTGGGATAGTCATGGAGTTATTTTAATCGATTATCTTCAAAAAGGAGAAACCATTACAGGAGCGTACTATGCATCATTACTTGACAAGCTGAAGGCAGAACTTGCGAAAAAACGGCCACATTTGCAGAAAAAGAAAATCCTGTTTCACCAAGACAACGCACCGTCTCACACCTCAGGGGTTGCCATGGCGAAAATCCACGAATTAAGGTTTGAACTGCTTGACCATCCGCCTTACTCACCGGATCTAGCCCCAAGCGACTTCTTTTTGTTCCCTCATCTAAAAATTGCGCTCGGAGGACAAAGATTTTCGTCAAATGAAGAGGCAATCACCTTCGTGAACAATTATTTTGCAGAGAAAAATGCCGAGTACCATTTGAACGGGTTACAGAGATGGGAGCATCGCTGGGAGAAGTGTGTAGAGTTACAAGGAGACTATGTTGAAAAATAAAAAAAAATTTTCAGAAAATGTCTTGTATCTTTGTTAGGTCGGAAACTTTTCAGACCACCCTCGTATTCAAGCATTCGATGCGTCGTATAGGACGAATTTGCAATTCTTAGTAATTATCAAATAACCACCTGTTTGCCCCAAATCACTTTTGATGCAGATTTTATCAATGTACCACCCAATGTAAAATTAGTCGACCCTGAATTCAACGTTTCGCAAAGGGTCGAAAGGCACCGAAATATTTTTTCATCTTTTACACAATCAAAAAATCAGTTTAGGTCAAAATAAGCCAAATGAGATTTACTATTACTCACCTCATCACGCTGTCATGAAAGATACAAGTTCTACCACTAAGGTCTGCGTTGTGTTTAATGCGTCAAGCAAAACTACGTAAGGGCTTAGTTTAAACGATGCTTTAAGAATAGGTCCAAAAGTATTTTAATGATTTAGAAGATATACTTTTACGTATGAGGATGCATGCAATAGTAATAGTTGCCGATGTCGAAAAAATTTATCGTATGATTCTTATCGATCCAGCGCAACGAAACTTTCAACGCATAGCGTGGAGACCAGATCCGAATTCAGAAATAATGCATTATGCTTTAAACACTGTGACTTAAAGCACTGTGAACGCTTCTTCTTTGGCGACTAGAGTGTTGAACGAAATCGGTCAACGATGCAAAGCAGAAAAGCCGCGAATAAGTGAGGTTATTATTAACGATTTCTATATGGATAATTTGATCACTGGC
Organism: Ignelater luminosus; assembly: GCA_011009095.1. Lineage (NCBI taxonomy): Eukaryota > Metazoa > Arthropoda > Insecta > Coleoptera > Elateridae > Ignelater > Ignelater luminosus. The sequence continues at coordinate 3,959 of VTPC01083248.1, read as the reverse complement.
GCAGACTCCGTGGCAAACGCGTGAAACGTGATCTAAATAGAATTTTGTCTAATGCAGGATTTAGATTGCGAAAATAGTTATCTAATGACCCGCAAGTACTGTTAGACAAAGAAAATGGGCAGTTGATCGAGGATAGTTCTCAAATAAGAAATAACTCGGAAACTAAAACATTTTTCAACCAAAATTAAAAAATTGTCTTGTCACCAACAGAATCATATTATCAATGGTGACTCACTTATTTTATCCATTTTGTTTGACAAACAGAAATTTCTTGGAACGAATCCGTGCCCGCGATGATTACAAATGAATGGCGAAGATTCGTGGACAGTTTAGAACAGTTAAGATCTCTAAATATTCCGCGATGCATACTAAGCGCAAACATTACACCCGTTGAATTGCACGACTTTTTCGACTCCTTGCAATTAGCATACGGAGTTGTGCTCGAAATCACGTTTAGCACCTCTGAGCCGCGTATGCTTGCCACGACTTGAGCTCTGTGGAGCTTTTCTTCTGGCTCAATTAATGCATAAAGTAATTCGAGCATTACGCAATGATGTTTCCTCAACCACTTGATGGACATTTTCGTAAATAGTATTGGCTTGGCTAAACGCTAAACCGTGCAAATGGAAAGTATTCGTTTCAAAGACTAACTAAGGGTTATTTCTGGAAACACGTAGGTACGAGCGATAACCCAGCCGATGTTGTTTCTAGGGGACTTGATACTTACAGTTTACAAAGGAACCACTTTGGTGGTACAGACCGACTTGGTTAAGAATAGATCGGGAACATTAGCAACCGCATCAAGAAATAAATATCTCAAACACTCTTGACGCCCACAAAGACGAATTAGTGTTGACCTATCCAACCACGCTAAACGAAAATTGCATTTGTTTCAAGATGTTCTTCGTATAATAAGTTAACGCGTACGTTTGCCTGCGTATTAAGGTTTGTTCATAATTGTCAATCTGCGAACAAAATTACCAGTAAAGAATTGGACGACGCTATTATAAAGTGTTGTAAACTCATACAGTTAGAAAAAAATAAGACAGATAGGGTTCAGTAGAAAAGATTTGAGAACAACAGAACACTTCTAATGGCACCTTAAAATTAATTTTTTTAAGAAAGATAAAAAATACCGAAGAGAACGACGACCTATCATTTAAATGGATGAAACTCATATACATTATTCGCATACTCAAGAGAAAGTATGGAGCGACACATCTAATAAAGGCACAGAAAAACCAATTTATACCGGAATGTTATATTAGACGGAAATTAAATTGCAGCACAGGGGATTATCATAATAAAATGAACTATAATATGAATGAAAAATGGATTAAGGAAAAGTTTTTGCCAAATTTACCACCAAACAGCGTGTTAGTTATTGATAATGTCCCTTATCATAATAAACAAGTTGATAAGTGTCCGACTTCATCCTCTACAAAGGATGTCATGAAAAAGTGGCTAAGAGAGCGTCAGATCTCGTTTGATGAAAACATGTTGAAACCAGAACTGTACAACGTCATCAAACTGTATAAACCAAGATATAACTAGTTTAAAATTGACAAGTTACTGAATGATGCAGGTCACGATGCACTAAGATTGCCGCTCTACCATCCAGATCTTAACTCCATTGAGTTAGTGAGGGAGGCAATAAAGTTATATGTGGCTTCCAGATATGTGAAATTCGGTATGAACGAGGTTACAAAATTATGTGATGAATTTCTCGAGCAGTTCACAGTAGAAAACTGGAAATCAAAGTGTGAGTACTCAAAACGAATTGAAAAAGAGTGGATAGAAGAATTGCCAGATTACATTTATCAAAAGGTTTTATCTCCACGTCCTGTAACTTCTAGTAAAAAAGTGTACATAGTCTTATAATCACTGTTGGGTAGGATCTAGATTCAAGAATTAGGATCCTGGATCTAGATTCAAGTATCCTCATACTGTCTTTGAGATCATTTACCAGCCTTTAACCACCTATGTTGTATATCCATCCATAAATAAGGTACGATCAAGCGTAGTTCGTCTACTTATGTGACAACCCTTAAGTTGTACCATAAACAGCAATCTTGTTGATGCTTCCATGCACTGAATCATTCATCATCTTTTTGTGAATTATTTCAACACGTCATAAAGAGACTAGATTCTACACATTCGTAGCATTGACTACAAGATATTAGATTATGCTACTAACCACCACACCACCATTTCACTTTTATTAAAGTTAGAAAAGACAATGCCCAGAAACAAAGTGTTGAAACAGAACAGAAGAGCAGCTGCTAAGTAACTAACAATAGAAAACCAATGTGTTTATGAATTTAGTGGGAATAAAATCGATAATATTCTATTGGCCACAAGCTGCTGATAAAAACAGAAATTTCGTTCATTTTAAACGTTGATGGAAAGTTTGAACAAACAGGGAGACAAAAAGTCAGGAAGACATGAGACAAAAAGTATTTAAATCGTGAAAATTTCTACATTCATTATTCTTGAAAAAATTATTATTGTTGTTGATTTTTATTCCCAAATTGAATTTACTTGTTTCCTAAACCAATATGTTTGGTTAGCAATAAGCAAGAAATGGTAATTACTGCATTGACGTTTATGTTTACCTCCAATACCTGTGTTATAATCTTATAATTTGTATTATAATATTATATTATAATGTCAATTAGTTGTTTAAATTAATTCACCCCTGACGATGATATATGGATTTAATATCTAGACAAGTGTCTGGTTTATTTAATAAAGTTACCTGTGCATACACCTTTTGTGTTTAAATGTCTTAATGTATTGAATTAAAGTAAAGACAAAGTAAACATGATTTTGTTTCTAGCTATTCTTATTATTATTATTATAGTTCTGGTTGTAATTCTAAACTTTACAGACGTGAAGGTATTTACATCTAAACAAAGCAAATTACTACTGCTATTTACAAAACCTACATTTTCTTTCAGAAAATCTCAACTGAAAAGCAGTTACCATTATGGATTCTCCCAATATTACTAATAGTTACTATAAGTATTCCAACTGACATCATTATATTATGCATATTTGCATTGATAGAATAGACTTATCGAAACAACAGTTTGGGAATGTCTACCACAACCGCTGATTGCATGTTTTTTTAAGTCAATAGGGTGCACGGCAATATTAAGTTTTTTACCAGGAATTCCTAAAGTTACTTGTTTTGATGCCACGCTATCAGAATTCTTAGTTTGGAGTAGTCATACAATAGATATAGGTAATGGTTAAGCGTAGGCTAAGACTAATAATTTTAAGACACAAAAAACGTGCATTATAGGATCCTCCATTGTAACGTACACCTAAGACGGACATTTGCATACTACCGTGAGCATTGACAAAGCTTGGGTTGAAAATTCTTGTGATGTTCAAGGAATAAATGTGTTGTATTTAATCTGTACGTTCGATATGTTCTTGTAGTTTTTCGATCATTTTCTCTTGTTAAGAAAGGTGGTTGATATTGATGAGTTAATTAAATCGGCCATATCGTAAAAGAACTCATAGGCAACGCTCACTTTATTCAAATTTAAACAAATCCAACTTTTTTATCATTCGTAGGGCATTCGAGTACCCTGGACGTGTCAGTGGTGCACTCCAACCTGATGCCTATGACGGAAAGGTTTGAAGAGCTTTCGAATAAATACATTACAGAAAGTATTATCGATCTTAATCCTGACAAATTAGTCGACAGGTTTACTAAAGCAGTACTAAAAGCGGCTGCAAAAAGCATCCCAAGAAGACAGGTCAAAACGTTCAAACCTTTTTAGAACTTCTGCCTGGCAGACTTAAAACAATCGAGAAACAGAGCAAGGAGAAAAGCTGGACGTTCAAAGATGTTAGCAAATAGGAAAAAACATGCCTCTTTAAAGCGGGGAATAATCCAATCAAAACACTCAGCATATAGATCATTCGTCGGCAAACTTGATTTCAGG
>VTPC01083235.1:0-15623 GCA_011009095.1 Ignelater luminosus | reverse complement strand
TTTTTAGAAATCCAAAAATAAAATAAAATATTTAGACACTAATTGAATAAAAAGAATTTTCTTTATTTTAATTATTTTAAATAAAGTACAAACAATATTATGTAAAACATGAATTAAGACCATTAAGATAGTTGCGTATAAGAATAAAAACAGCAAAAAACAATAATCTATATATCTGCATGCTGTCAATGTACAAAACAACATGAATATAATTAACACTATCCATGTACACGCGGATTAAATATTATTTAAATAACAGGCGAATATTTCTTCTACATTTAAGATTAATCTTGAATTTTTTAACTGATGATGCCATTTTGGCGATTATCACGGGAAAAATCAGAAACGGTGGTCTTAATGTCCATGCAGACTAAAAGTTGTGCTTACAGCAGCTCAAACTGTTAGAAGAGAGGAAAGTTTACAAAGTAACCTAACATAAATTGAATTAGGATTTAATAAAAGCACACTTACATGTTAAAATCGGTATGGGCGCCAGGAGCCAAATCAAAATCGCTGCCTTTGCTGTTGCGGCCACTCACCAGAAAACATTCCATACATAGGCAACTAGAACGGCCAGATAAAAATGAGCACACTATACACTGAACTCTCTTTAAACTTACCAGGAGAATTAATAATGTCTCAATCTTATTACTTTTGCTCAAGCAAACCCACAGCGGTTTACTTTACTAGCTTATACTGCAAACTTACAAAAACAATCGCAGATCATACATATTGTGATGATATTAAAAATGTAGTGATATTTGAAAATGATAATGACAGTAAAAAATAAATAAATTAATATTGTCAAGAAAATAGCGTTTTAATAAAAAAATTAAGAATCAAACGAAGAAAAATAAGGACCCTGAGAAAAAGAGCTCTCCATATCATAACATAAAAAATTGGCGTCCCAACGTGGTAGGGCAAGTTAAATAAAAGACATAATTATCATTTTGTTAGTTGTCTGTTGGTAGTGGAAAGATGTCAAAGCGAGGTAAATCGGTAGATAGTAGAAAAAGGGACAAAAGAGAGGAAGAAATAATTGAAATTGAACAGATGGAAGAAGAAAGTACAAGTATGGAGGAGACCATGGGAGATGTTGAAAAGGAAGATAAAGAGCAAAAAGAAATAAGACAACAACAACCAGATTTACTTAAAATATTAATAGAAATGAAACAAGACCAAGATAAAAGATTTGAAGACCAAACTAAAAGATTTGAAGACCAAACTAAAAGAATAGAAGACCAAATTAAAAGATTAGAAGAGATTAAACAAGATAATACTAAAAGATCTGAAGAAATCAATCATAATCAAGAGAAAAGATTTGAAGAAATTAAAAGAAAATTTGAAGATCATGAGAATAGATGGGATAATATTGTTAAAAACATGAGAGGTGAAATACAAGAAGAGGTGAATAATAAGATAAATGAAAGTCAGAATGAAATGGGTAGGAAAATAGAAAGACACCAAGAAGAAATTATCAACATGTTACAAATAAGAGATGCAGATATAAATGAGAAAATTAAGGAGCAAGAAAAAGCACAAGAAACTACCAGCAGAATGTGAAAATAGAATTAGAAAAAATAAACAAAAATGTTGAAGAGAAATCAACAGCAGGTAATCATGGACCAAGTCATTATTGTATATTAGATAGCGGGATTCAAAATATGGCAAAATTCTCAGTAAACCACAAACGAATAAATCCAAAAGAAAGAATTAACAGTTCACCAATCAGAGATGGAAATCTGAAAAATAAGATAAAAACTAATTACCAAAAAGAACAATTTTATCAGAATAATAATAATAATGAAGGAAAATTGAAATGTACTATTAACTGGCAGAATAAACTAAGAAAAGTAAGAAAAACGAAAAGAAGAAACAAAATGAAGATGACAATGGAAAATAAAAGGTTGGAGGGGATCAAAGTCAAAAGAAAATCTAAAAATAAGACTAGAAAGAAAAATAAGAAATGGAGGTATAAAATTTTTATGAAAGATAGTAAATCTAAAATAAAGATGGAAAAATATAAAATGATAATGAAAGAACATTTGAAGAATTTACTATCAGGAGTCAGAAAGGAACAAGGAAATTACAAATGCAGAAAAAGAAAGAAAATCAAAGAACTAGAATAAATGCTACAAGAGAATGTTAAAGTAAAAAATTAGAAGCTAATGTTGACAAAAATAACCAAAGAAGAATAGGGAACATTGCGTATTAGGTTTGACAAGAAGGTATGAATGATGCTTGAATGAATGTGTTAAAGATAATCTTAATGAGTTAAATAATTATTAATAAAGTATTATTAAAATGGTGATAATTATGAAGATTTGAATATGAAGTTAGTAGAATAATAATGATAATAATAATAAATAATTAATGATATGATCGATAATATTAAAAGAAAAGGTCAAAATATGATCCTTAATATGAATAAGTAAAGATAAAATATGATATTGAAGTAGATAAATGAGGCAGGGAGTTAAGTTATATGAAGAAAACGTTACTACTAGAGAAAATAATTTTTGCAATTTCTTAAGAAGTTGTAGAAAATGATTTGTATAAATGCAGCATGAAAGAAAGCTAGTTGGAAAATAGAGGAAAATAAGGGAGAAATAGGAAGGAAATGTGAAATAAAATGAAAATATCGAATATTGAGTTAAAAAAAACAATAAAAAAAATCCTGTATAAAATGTTAATAATGCTAACTAAACTTATAAAATTTTAAATTGTTATTCTGTTGAAATAATGTAATGTCAAAGTGACAATTAACAAACGTCAAAAATGACAATTAACTAATTTCAAAAAGAAAATGAATGAATGACAGTTGCCTAATGTCAAAATGACGTTCGACAAATGTCAAAGTGCAAGACCGTCAATTCAAATAATTAAGGTTAGAATAAAAACATAAAATAAAACACCATTAAAAAAAATGATTATGTATATCATGAAACAAAACAATATCTATTATATTACATAAAACAAATAAAAGAAACAAAGATCAAATTGTAATGGAATTCACAATTGAGTATATTTTAGTTAATATTAATCAAAATTTAAGCTATAGTATAAAACGCTTAAAATTTATATTAATATGGAGGGGAAATGTGATGATATTAAAAATGTACTGATATTTGAAAATGATAAAAAAAAGTATAAAAAAAAATTTTGTTTTTGTTTGATAAATGTAATGACAGTAAAAAAATAAATAAATTAATATTGTCAAGAAAATAGCGTTTTAATAAAAAAATTAAGAACCAAAGGAAGAAAAATAAGGACCCTGAGAAAATGAGCTCTCCATATCATAACAATATTTATATCAAACCCATAAATATGACTGTCAATGTCAACAATAAATTTAAACCACTTAAGTGTAGTAATACAAAAAGAGAACTTAAATTAAAATTATAATAGTAAAGTTACAAATTTTTGCTATCTGACTTTATATTAACAAATAGCAAAATTCTCTATCTTACTTGCGTACGTTCAAAGACCAAAGGAAGCCAAAAGCTTTGATTTAGTATCAAGAAAAACATTTAGTTTACTAAAACGGTGACCCTAATTCAGCTTTAATCTCGGCTACTCGTCGCTGTAAGATTTACATTCCAAAACTAACTGTGTAACAGATTACTAAATATGTACACAAAACGATAGCAAATAAAATTATCAACTTAGGTGTGCCTTGCAGTTAAACGAACAGTTAACACCTAGTCTTAATGGGAGGTTTCACTAGATTTGAAGTGAATACAAGAGAGAATTTTCTCGTCGATTTACATAACGTAAACGGCGGCCGGGATGGTCGATGACCCCTCTCCTCTTTCCACACACGAACAATACACAGAAATGTTATTTTCAAATTTTCTGATCCACAAAGGATTGTTTAAGCATGAAAAAAATACGACGGTAGGTACTTTGATGCACAATTTTACAAAACTACTTCATAATTGTACTAAAGGTAACGTCGTACAAACAAACCCAAAGTTAATTAGACACAATTGCGGTTAATACTATTTAACCCTGTGATGTCATTCTGAACGCCATCCTATCTTTCTCTAAAAATTATTTTATCTTACGCTTTGGTAATTATAATTTTAATTTTCGACTTGGAATCATTAGTTTGGGATGCGTTTAATAATTCGTTTTATGCTTTTAAAAAGTCATTAAATTTCTTTTGTAAAAGAATTATTTTTTTCAAGGTTTGTTAAATAATATTTCCTTCGTTTTAATTGTAAGTACGTAACTATTAGAAAAAATCCATAGGATTCTTGACGCCAAAGACAGATTTACTTCTTAGAATTCAGCCATGGAACCTGTTCCCAGTATAACTGAAGCGCGACTCACACTTCAGTTGAATGGCTGGGGAACTTTTCACTTATAGTACGTTTGTATTCGTATTTATTCCCTTTCTAGCATAAATCGAACTTTACTTAACGCTTTGAGCACATTTCATCTCCGGGACCGCGCGTGTCGGTCCTAATCGACGGGCGATTCTGGCTTTAAGCTTTGGAGAAGAAAGGCGGTCGTTTCTGTTGTGTAGTAGTCACTTTGCAAATTTAGTTTTTTGGTGAACAATATTTTCGTCTTGCGGAAAAGCCGTGTGGAAAGTGGTTCCAGGTATATTTGCGTATATTTGCAAATGTGTGGAGGTTTTATCCTACAGACCTTTATCGTTTGTTATGAAGTGGAACTCTCAGTTTATTTAAATCGGCTTTGTCGGGATTGCATTTAGGAAAAATCGTATTTCAAACTGTGGAAGTTTGTAATACAGTAATTGTGGACGTTTGTGAAGTATAAAAGACATTTTGTTTTGTGAGTGCTACACTTGTTTGCTTGCTGGAAGTCTATTGAATTTGAATAACTATTACCTCCGTTTTGCCGAGAGCTTTGTTTGCTGGCCCGCGTTTCGAGAATTCCTGTCTGCTGGAGCTGTCACCGCTGCCGTGAAAATTTAATCGAGTTAGAGACAAGCTATTGTTTATTCCTTGTATTATTTTTGTTTTGTATGAAAATCCTCTTGGGGGCGTTTAGAAGTGTTTAGATTAAATGCAATAATGTCTATGTAGAGTCAGAATCTCGTTTGTTTATAAACTTTGAAGAGCTCTCAGTTATTAGAATTTTCTGTTTGTTAAAGTAAAACCGTAATTTACCTGTCGTACTTTTCGTAGTTTGGAGTGAGTTAAGTAAACCATCATTACTGTTGTTTCATTGGGTCTTTTGCTATTAAGTTTACAGGATAAATGGCCATTTGTATTTGCCAATTGTAAACCAGATCTGGAAAAGCTACAATTTAAATTTTGATCTTTCTTTTTTTGCAATAAACATGATTATGCAGGTAGCGTGATCCGGTGCAGACGAGGACCGAGCTTTATGTTAAATAATTAATATTATTATTATATTTATTATTGAGCTTTCGACCGAATTGCAGAGTGTTGCCTTTGAATAAATAATAACGTCTTTCAGGTAAGTTCATTTGAGAGTGTTCAACGTTATACTGCACCATTTTTAATAATGTAATAAATGCGCCTATATACAGGGTGTTGTTCCTCTAGGTACTTGTATACAGGGTGTTGGTCAACGAGGAGCTACGCTGGCTGATACATTGTTTTTTTGATTTATAGCTTTTGGCGCCCTTTTGGTTAACATCTTTAAATGTGATATGAGTTTCTATGAGCTTGAGCAAATTATTTTAAGCTGTAGAGGTAAGTTCATCCTCAACCACGCCCTTCTTCGACTTTGATCTACCGGACTATAACATCTGCCGACCCTCTGTACGAGTATTAGGCCTCTTTTCTCAGTTTTATCCACAAAACACAACTTGGGAAAATTACTACCAATTACTTCTCGTAAAAACTTTTAAAGTAAATTCGATTATGCAATCGTAAATAGCTCAAAAACAATTTTCAGTGAACTTTAATAAACTCTTCAACTCGAGGGTGAATCTTGACCCTCTCTCTGACTGACTGTCGTTCTAACTGTTCGCGCGCTTTTCAATCAACGTCAAGTTGAAAATCAGAGTCACTTCAATAAGAAGAGCAGAACAAACACCCCTGTTTATATTATGAACCATTCTGAGCCTGTTGCGACTTATAACGCGCCGATACAGCGACTTCAAAGTTCACAGATGTTTCTTGAAAGACAGGATCACACAGGGACGACACACACTAATATGCGGTAGAAATTAGATGCAGATTTACGTATGTTGAAACAAGCCTAACTCGAGACGGTGTATTGCCGACCCAATTCCGCGAAACCTGAACGTCGGAAGCGCAAAAGAAACCGAAACCACTTTTAGCTAGCAATTTAATAAACGAAAATAACTGAACATATTCATAAACTTATTACAACATAAAATTTTAAAATGACATTGCACGATACCGATCGTGAGATATAAATAAATCACAAAACTCTTAAGGAAGTACCATAATTTACACTAGTAATTGATTTGGATAAATTGTGCTCAAAAGCAAGAGGTTTCATAAATTAAAAGTTGAGTTAAATTAGCTTTACATTTGTTCGAAGTCAAGTATAGGTTAATTCTGTAGACTTAAAACATTATAAAATTGATTGATCTTTTCGTACCAGTTTGATGTTCTTTCGTTAAGCTTCTGTAGACCGATTAACATTCTAAACCTCAAGTGCTACTGATGTTCAGATCCTCTTCTTTGCAGGAGGTTGGCAGTTGAAAGCAAATCCAATTAAAAAGAAGAATCTAATGATTTGCGTGCATACCCATCATGTCAGATGGTCTTCAAGGATCATCTCAATTTACTTATATTATCTTAATTGATTTGGAGCAACAAATATTATTTTCATCATTTTTTGTGGCAGGCTATTTCTTTGCTGATGCGTGTAGAGATTAAAATCCAAGTTTGGGCTGTATGTTTTTGATCCGCGAAATCTGTGCTTGTGCTATTTATGTTTAATATTACGTGGGTTACAGTTAATATAACAAATACACCGTTATGTGAAGTCTGAACACATTTTTAATTTCAGCCTCCTTCTCGCTTAATTAGACTGATTACTCGTACTTGAAAACCCAAGAGCGTGGTTTTTGCACTCAAGACATCAAGGCTTCTCAGAAGCCCTCTAACTTCACTTAGTAGTCGCCTTAATGTCTGATATCTAGCCCAGGAGGCTCACCTTCGACTTTCGACACGGTGTACAATTTATTAGAAATTTATCAGAATTAAATAAGGTTAATTAGTGTAGAATATACATAGAGAGTGATATTAGCTTTGCTTGTTTTGTTTTTTGTATCTTTTTGCATGATAAATCAAGGTTGCCATCCTTAGCTAGAGGTTAATTGTAGAAGAGGTTAGGTGAGCTTTTAATTAATATCTAAACTAATTAATAAATAAGTTGATTAACTTACTACTCTTATGTTCTCAGTTATTTATATATGTAATTACAATTGCAATTTTCTGTTTGAAAATATGTATATGTTAAAGTTCAAGCCACTAGGTAGACGGGTAATTTTTTATACAGCGAGATAGTTATAGTACTGACTAATTTAAATATCCTACGTGAGCTGAGGCGAAGCCGATCGCGTTAAAAAGGTGTTGTTGCCTTTTATTCAAACCTATATTAGGGTTCACAACAATTATTTATTTGATTGCGATTAAAGATTCGTATTTCTCTTTATACATTTATTTATTTGATTACTATACAATTTTACTAATTTTTTGTTTGTATTAAATTCTAGTTATTTACATTTTCTGTTTATATACATTTGCATGTTAGTTATATTTTTTTTTATTTGTTTATTTAAATCTTGCGCCCGTCTCAATGTATACACTTATAAAAATTTCTTCAAGTTTTATTACCGCTGATACGAGGGTGGTCTGAAAAGTTTCCGACCTCAACGTGAAGATGGCAGCACTCGTAAATAAAAGCTACTGAATTTCGTTGTTCATCTGTTGACAGTTACTCACCAAAGTTTCAGCCATTTTGGACGCGCAGTTTTTATGTAACAGTCGTATGAGTGAGTTGATGTGAGTTTTTTTTGTGAAAATGGACAAAATCGAGTATCGAGCTGTCATTAAATATTTGTTTTTGAAAGCCAATACGCCTTCGCCAATAAAAGATGAGTTGGATTCTGTGTATAGGGACTCTGCACCATCATTTACCACAGTGAAATTTTGGGCTGCTGAATTTAAACGTGGCCGTAAGAGCTTGGGAGACGATGAACGTTCGGGACGTCCAAAAAACTGCAACTACCGACGAAAACATCGCCAAAGTTCACCAAATGGTGCTAGACGACCGCCGAATTAAAGTGAGAGAAATAGCAGAGGTTATGAACATGTCAAGAGAACGTGTTTGTCACATATTAAATCAACATTTAGGCATGAGAAAGCTGTCCGCGCGTTGGGTGCCGCGTTTGCTCACGTTAGACCAAAAACGTGTTCGAATGAATATTTCCAACGCTCTTTTGGCGCAGTTTAGGCGAAATAAATCTGAGTTTTGGCGCCGATTAATTACTGTAGATGAAACTTGGATACACCATTATACGCCCGAAACAAAAATACGATCCAAACAGTGGACTGCAAAGGGGGAACCGGCTCCAAAAAAAGCAAAAACTGTTTTTCGGCTGGGAAAGTGATGGCGACTGTTTTTTGGGATAGTCATGGAGTTATTTTAATCGATTATCTTCAAAAAGAAAGAACCATTACAGGAGCATACTATGCATCATTACTTGACAAGCTGAAGGCAGAACTTGCGAAAAAACGGCCACATTTGCAGAAAAAGAAAATCCTGTTTCACCAAGACAACGCACCGTCTCACACCTCAGCGGTTGCCATGGCAAAAATTCACGAATTACGGTTTGAACTGCTTGACCATCCGCCTTACTCACCAGATCTAGCCCCAAGCGATTTCTTTCTGTTCCCTCATCTAAAAATTGCGCTCGGAGGACAAAGATTTTCGTCAAATAAAGAGGCAATCACCTTCATGAACAATTATTTTGCAGAGAAAAATGCCGAGTACTATTTGGACGGGTTACAGAGATGGGAGCATCGCTGGGAGAAGTGTGTAGAGTTACAAGGAGACTATGTTAAAAAATAAAAAAAAATTTTCAGAAAAAATGTCTTGTATCTTTGTTAGGTCGGAAACTTTTCAGACCATCCTCGTAGTAGCTTTGAATTTAATTTTCAACTCGCTTTAAATACATCTCCTTGTCCCTGTAGAGGATATTTCTAGAAACAAAGGACTGCCGCCCGTAAGATTTGTATTCTCTCTTTTATATTTCTGGATTTTTAATACCTAATAGAAACCACTATCCAGCCAATGAATTAGCCCTTGGTCACGCAAGCTGCTACTGAGCAGTGAGCCTTCACCAACTCCGCTACGGGCAGTGGTACAATGTATTAACAAAGAGAACAATTAACATAGAGTAACATTGTTAATAGATTTTCCCATAATTAGAACAGCTCTAAAGCTACAAACCTTCGAATGTTTGAAAATCTTTAAGTGAATTCTGATGAATAGATATTACCCTACCAAAAGCTAGAGATAATGCTAATAAAATGAAATCTTGGAATTGATTGATTGAAGTGTCAGAACTAAAGAGACTAGCTTACATCGATTTCTGCGTTCTGATTCACCATTGAGCGCATCTAGAATGGCAGTATTACACAGCATAGCTAAAGACATATTCTAGATTTATCTGGATTATGGCATCTAGAGGCCTCGAGCATTATTTGAAGCAAATTAGAAAGAGTGTTAAAGCTTTTAGACAATAACAAATTTTATTTAGAAGTTACGCTAATGCTAGCTTCAAGTGGTTTGAGGGTACTTTGAGATTAATAACGCAGCTAAGAAGAACCACACAACATCTTAAAAATATCATAAATCCAACATAACTAAAGAGCAACAAGGTTTGCTATTTGTATAAATCAAAAATATATTCAGCTTAGTGGTCTATAAGATCATGTAATTTAAAGTCGATTCCTGTATTAATTTAACGTGTGCGCAATTTAGTTGATCGATATACAATCATATTTAGTGACTTGATAAAGCAGCAGTTCTTTACACACCAAATAGTTAAAAGAATGTCTATTCAATACAAGAAAAGAGGAAGTGAATAAAGATTCTTAACTTACGTGGTTTATACAATTCTTTATACAATCTTGAAGAGATACTACTAATAATAGTTGTTATGTATTTAATTTACACAAACTAATTGAGTATCCCTTGTTCAGTAGAATTATCTCTGACACAACTAGAGGAGTATTGCATCATGCTTCTACTGCAGGCGATGATGTCATCCATTTTCATGTGTCGCAATGGCTAGTAGTTGACTCGTCTTTCTTCCGGTGGTGATAAGCTGTTAATGAAAAAGATGATATGGGGTGGACGTGCATCTTCAGACAGAAGTGCTAATCTTCTAGCTTGGGGAAATATTACCACTGACTTTTTCTTAGTACTTGGAAAAAGCTTGGCCCATTGTGTTCTCGGTTTGCGTCCTTTGTTATTATTTAGGCCAATGTTTTCGTTTCGTTCAGCACTGGAAAGATAGGTGTTGTCTCCGCTTGAATGTATCTGATAGCTGCTATGTGCTTTGCGTGGCTGATGGTATTATAGACACTACTAATAGATACATCTTGCCCAATGGTTATAATGATATTTTTGGTAAAATAGTCCGCTAAAAATATTTTTTATTCCTATAGCTTTTCCCGCCTAGCTCTTGTAGTGATCACAATTTCTACTGTTTTTTGTATTGTATTAAAGATACTTCTATTTTCAGTAGTCCTTCTACGCAACTGATGTCTCACAGGCAGCGTATGTTTATTTCTTGAAGTTTGATGCGGTATTGTATTCTGTCATATTTATGTGAGTATGCCAGGAGTTTTTGTACGTTTTTTTTGACGATCTAAATATTTTAATAGTTTATTGAAACTCTTTATGCTGGTTAAAAACTTCTCTGACGAGACGGAGTATAAGCTCTCCGTATTGTACAACTGAACAATAGTCGTAACTTAGCGGATGGGGTAGACTTGAATTGTGACGAGATTTTGGTCAGGTGACACAGTTTTTTTAAACAGTAGAACAGTCTATAAATTGTTTAATCGAATAGTGAGATAACATCTAGTGATGTGGATTACATAATGGTTTTAGGTGTATTTGAATTTTGCACAATAAAGATAAGAAAGTACCAGCAACGTTCTAGAAATACGAATTTTGAAATGGTCACATTCTATCTTTGTCTCTCTTACTTGTATTTGACTTAACTGTTCGTTGCCAAGTAGACTGGGCGTCTCTGAAGATTGGAAAGTTTCATAAACTTGCATCTGTGTCATTACAATGTTTACTATCTTGAGTTTCGAATTTGTCAACCATCCTCAATGCCGGATTAACGATTTGGAGGTCCGTAGGCAGAAGACGCGACGGGGCCTTTCCCAGATGAATTAATTTATGTCTGCGTGCATACGGTAGCGCAAGCGTCGCACTGTTAGTGTGTGCAATAGTACGTTTTTGTATTTTTAACTTTTGTGTATTTGTGTGTAATTTGCCATAATGGCAAGTGAAGTTAATCTTGGACCATTGACGATCGATGAGAGTTTTTTATGATTTTCATTTTAGAGAGGGATCTTTCGCCAGTGTCATTGATGATAATCATCGTGCGATAAATGTGCAATGCTGTACTAACATTTGGAAATGTTGATTGTGGTTTGTGCTCAAAAATTATTTTGTAGAACTGGGGTGCTGGTACTGCTGCTTTCTTGTTTAAGTCTCTAAACTGACAAATAAAGTGTTTGAAATAAATCATTTCATCGTCAAGTTTAAGTTCAATGTCACAAGAGTGAAATTTTGCAAAACTTTCCTCTTTGAACCAAACAGTGATTGAACTTGCTCATAAACTTTAAAACGGTTGGAAAGTTATAGGTTTAACTTGTCCAATATTGGTAGATAACTTTTAATCTTGAACCTTTCGCCTCCTTAAAGTATTATGTCTTCAGCGTCACCGTCTTCAAAATGTCGCTTTCTGTCACGCTTTCGTTTGCTCTCATCCTCATCGGAATATTACTGGTTTTATTCTCATAGGAATCAAAATTTTCTCTCTGCGTCTTTAAGAAATCTAAGAGTGGACTTAGAAGACTAACGGCACTTTGAAGTTCTATTGCTTCATTTTGCAGAGAAGTGCTAATTGCATCAATGCGGTCTAAAATGGTTGCCTAAAAGTCCGTCATAATGACATTTTCCTTCTTGGACTTCTTTCAATAGGCAATTAACCTTATAAATTGTCTCTTGCTTCTGACTCTTACCTTCAGAAATACTTTGCAAAGCATATTGAAAACTACTGTAGCCCTTGAGTAAGGCTTTTGTCGCGTCGGCTCTAGCGCTCCACTTTGTGACGTTTACTTTTTTAGGAGCTAGAACACGGTTTGTTTGATTACTCTGATTAACTTGATCGGGCATTTCATCATAACCGTCCAACGATGGGTTGGGGTAGAAAAGAAGCTGTACAATGCCTGAGCAAATCTAAAGAAAGAAATTACGCCAATTCAACTTTCAAGGGAGCTCACTTCAATTAAGTTAAGCAAGTGTGCTGCACACAAAATATAAATTGCAAGCTTATTGATATTAGAAGTACGGGATTGAAGACCATTGCAGCAGTCTGACATGTTGGCCAAGTTATTATAAGATTGCCCTTACATATTGTTAATGTCGATGCAATACTTATTTAAGAAATTCAATACGGCTGTGGCAAGTGTTTCTCTAGTGTGACTTCCTATAGAAGTGAATGTGAGGGAATCATGGGCGTAGCCAGAACTGATATTAGGGAGGGGCAAATAATATGTCGACTAAAGAAAATAAAAACATTCAGCGGAAAAATAAGTTTGGATGAAAAGTATTTTTTTAAAACAATGTTCAATAGCTCATCCACCTAAACAGATTCAGACAGTCGGCGTCAGTTTTCGCAGATTTGATGAAAATCTTTCCGACGTTTCCTTTGTAAATTGTCTGCTTTCTTCAAGACAGTTTCTTAACTATTTCTAGGGGGGCAAGTGCCCCTCTCTGCCCCTACTTGGCTACGCCTATAGAGGGAACAATCATACACTTCTCCATCAGACGATCTAACATATCTAATCATTACACTTAACTGATCTACGTGAGACATGTCTGGAGTCGAATCATAGCTTAGAGAATAATACTTCGTTTTTTGATTTTTTCTACAATAACATTTAAAGCTTTTTTCCCCAATATTTCAATCATCTCTTTGCAAAACCTGAAAAATAAATAAGAAGGCTTTCCTCTGCCCTGATTGCCATATTTGGCTAAATGAGAACGCAAATAGGATCGTACTCTGCAATTAACTCTAAAATCTCTAAGTAGTTACCATTATTTTGTAACCAAGGGTTTCTGTATCGCCACGAAACGCTACATCACGTGACTAGAGAAACTTTACTACAGATACTACAAGTCATAGAACTTGAATCCAATATTCACCATTTTTGTTAACCTGAGCTTCCAAAGAGCTGTCGCACTGTGGTCGGAAACCAGCAAAAAGCGGCCAAAACTCTAAAAAATAACTTACGCAGAATGAAATTTATAGTTACAACTAAACATTCAAAAATTAGTATTCGTAATTAATTTGTGCATATTACAATGCATTGTGTTATAAATAATACTTGAAAGATAGTGCTTTTACAGCCTACATATTAAGCCAAATTTTAAGCATTACTTTGAAGGTGTGTATCTCGCTAAATTCAAAAAGCGCCAAATTGCCTACTGTACTCACGAAATAGTCTTTTAAAGACGATGCAATATCATAGTTACTGCAATTTCTTAGTATGATTTCAACGTTCATAGTTAGCTGAACCCCTGTGAATTTATGTTATAATATGAGAAAAAGTTTCTATTTTTTTAGAGAAGTAAAAATCAGCTGCGGAGATTTGCGGGTCTTTTAGTAATCGATAAAAAGAACAAGCAGAAATACATTTGAATTTATCTATTGTTCAAATAGTTTGTATATATACAATTTATTATGCTTTTCGAGTCTTAAACTTGTAGTTAATGCAGAGCGCATTCGTTTTTTCTTTTGAAAAAATAGTAAAAGTATAAACAACAATACTTATTTGTAAGTCTTAGATGAGGCGCGGGGCGGACCGCCTCTGACCCGCCCCCCGCCTCCCTATAGGTACGCTACTGACCAAATGTTCAAAAATAAACTTTATTAGTCAGAATTGAAGCCCGATACTTTGGTATCGGTGAGCTAATCTTAGAATAAAAAATCTGGGAATGCAAAGCATAACCACAACGAATTTCGTTTTGTTACTTTTTTCAAATTTTGGCGGCTATTTTGACCATGTTTCCGAGGTGATATAAAACAGATAAAAGTATACGCTTTTCTTATTTTTTGATGTAAAATGCAATTCTAAAGTAAACAAAACTTCCTGAAAATTTTTTAAATTTTGGCGGCCAGAAAACAAAAAGACAGCACATTGCTTTTAGTTTTCGATGTAGAATCTAAATCTGAAGTCAAAATTTCAAAATTTAAAAAATGCGGACCTACAGACAGACAGTCAGACAGACCAAGTTTAAAAAAAATTTGATGAGGTACACCTCGTGAATGCCTCTTGTTAAAAACTAAATTGATATCATATATAATATCACTATGTCGACAAATCGTTATTTTCGATCTCGATTATCTCGAAAAGTATTCGAGATATCGAAATACCGATTATGTATCTGTAATCAAAAGAAAATTCTAAATTGATTTCATATATAACATGTCCTGTAAAGTTACGGCAACATGACAACAAACCAACAGACAGACTATGCCGAGAAATCGCCATCTTCAATCTCGATTATCTCGAAAAGTATTCGAGATATCAAAATACAGATTATGTATCTGTACTTAGGATAGAATTCTAAGTTGATTTCATATATAACATGTGCTGTAAAGTTACGGTAACATGGCAACAGACCAACAGACAGACGGAATGTACGAATTCAGATACAATTTTTTTAAAATTAAAATGACCATCTGGTCCACAAGCTTTTCGAATTGGCTTACTTAGCTTAATATGAGGTTTTAATTCACTAGTACTGATACAAGTAATTTCAAATCCTGTATCTACTAAAGATTCTAAGTTTTTATTTAATTCTGCTACTTCTACATCTACTTTAAATTGAGAATTATTCTGAAAACCTATTCTATTTACAATTAAATCACTAGCTTGTTCTTCTACAACCTGTGTAACAAAGTTGACTTTACTTTTACAGACTTTCTCAAAATGCCCTAATCTTTTACAATTATGACAAACAGCATTCTTAGCTTTACATTGACTTTTGGGATTTCTGTAAAAATAGCCACAGTACTCACAGTTCTTTTGATTGTGTGATCGTTTTCCTTGTGGTGAACCTGACTTTGGTCGACCTGGTTCGTGCTTCTCAGACGACCTCTATGTGACTTTTGTTTGTCTTCTTCCTTCAGTTTGTACACTGTTGATTTCTTTTGAACTTCTTATCTGCCGGGACTCTTTGTTTTGCATTTCCCCTTGCCTGCACATTTGCACAACTTGTTGCAGTGTTAGTCCACTTTTCATTTGCATTTGTTTACTTAGTCTTGCATCTGCCATTCCAATTACTATACGATCCCGTATCAGTTCTTCTTTTATTTGTCCTGG
>VTPC01083206.1:0-10065 GCA_011009095.1 Ignelater luminosus | reverse complement strand
CAAGAATGGACGTCTTCCTCATACGTTAAGTAACAAGATATTTTAATAGACTTTCAAAATATCCATGCAGAGCGAGGCAATACGAATCTCGTAGAAAGTTTGATAAAAATATTAAAATAGTATAAGATAAATAACGGTACGTTAGTTTTGAGAGTTTGTTGTGAAATTATTTGGCAATTTCCGCCTACTGGCAATGATTTTTGAGGTACGATACGATAAAGAAGCATTTGGAATATCCCCGGGAAATGTCTATAAACTGTTTAACCAAGACAGAATTCATTTGCAATATTTTCACTCAGGTATAACTTCACCTTAGCAGAATTAGTCCAACACTTGATTATTTCTCGGTAGTTAGCGAAATTGTATCTATGTTCCAAAATTTCACAAGAGAAGACACGAAAGGGATGTGCTTCTGCTTTGATAGCGGTAGATAAATTCTGTTGAGTGCTGAAGCGAAAAAGGTAACGTCCAACTCCCCAAGAGGGTGGAACAAATAGATAATTGGTTGATCGACATATCAGGTGACCGAACAACCAATAAAATCATGCAAGCAGAGTGTGATTTAGTGAAAACTTTGGACGTTGCACTCGGCAATTTTAGCAAATATAAATCTTGTCTATGCTCAGTTCTTTGGCAAGCCCGGAGTTTTTGTAGGTTTGTTTATTTTATCACAACCAAGTGTTTCGGTAACGATTTACATTTTGGTTGCCTCTTTCTCTTGTTTCGAAAAAATTGACCTTGACGCATAAACAAGTTCCATGCGTTAAGTAACTAGATCGTTCACCATTGCGCGGTCTATGATTTATACAAGCAGTGCTAACTATACACAGATTGTTTGAGGAAGAAATTTTAGTAGGGAAAAAAACTTAGTAACGTTACACTTGGTAATAAATTAAAGTATTTTAACAATTCATGCAAAACCTCCCATTTAATTGTTTAATCAGAGATATGTGACTTAACTAGACCTCCAATAATATTTATGAGCTTTTCCTTCTTCGTTTAGGTCAGATTTTTACTGATTTCCAAGCAAACTCTTTCGTCAAATTAAGTTTGATGTAGATGGCGGCATGATCATTTTTTATGGTTTTTCCTAGTTAATTCTTAGAGGAAAATGTGGGTAATTAAACTCCTGATAAGCATCAATCGATTCATGGCAGCATTTTCTAGACAGTACGATAACTTCGTAACGTGAGGTGACGAAACAAGCCTAAAAAGCAATTTGTTCAAGTACTGCAATTTCGACAGTTTTTTTTAAATAATATTAATTTTGTTAGATTTGTCTCTTAGACTCAATAATTCTAAATATATGTTTCTAAAGCATTAGGTAAAATATGCTATAATTGAGGCAAAAACCAAAAAGAAAATGCAAATCAACCGCTGATTGTCACAATAACAAAGTAGTAGTCATGATTAGAACCATTTGTAGTTCAAGAATAATTCTGAAGATGGCAGGCGCATAGTGAGATATACACAAGAAAAAACAGAAAAGATAGGAAACAGTAAATGAATAAGATGATTTTGTCCTAAACTGTATTGAATCGACACGTGCACAGAATGGGAATTTTGAAAGTCTTTATTAGTTGTTCAGCAGTAGAAAGTGCAAACCCTAATATTCTATTTCCAAAATTTATTAGTATCTTATGGAGAAATTCAATAAAAAAAATTTATTTTTGGTATAACTCGCAAATACTTCCGCTTATCGAGTTCCGTCATACACTGTATGTATGCAAAACCATTATTAAAGACATTCAAAGATATTTCATACAGCTAATTTAAAGCTAAAAAAATGTTCAATAGCAAGACTCGAAGAAAACATACTGCTTTGTTTCCGAATTATTCACTGTTCCCTCAAGATGGTTACCGCGGAACCCTCTTTCTAGTGCACCACAGCCCAACGCGATCTTTGGAGATACGTATTAATTAATATGCAATGCTGCTGAATTAAATTCTATTGAACCCGTTTTTACATTTTGTCTTTAGATAACAATTGACTTAACCCAAAGAAACGTACACATCGTGGCTGAATAGCGCTTGTGACCAGGCTTTAGAACGGAGAATTCAAGCCTGGCAAAACTGAAATTCTCATAAGACGCCCCAGAAGTGGCAGGAGTGCATCATGGTACAGAAACAAACCTCAAAAACCATTAGATCTGAAAAACACCACTGCGATTAGAACAGGCTTGCCAAAATCGAACAAACTTCCAAGCAAAATAATACCAGAAATTCATACAGGAGAATTACAAAGGAGCTATCACACTATCAGGCTTCTAGCCTCTTTTTCAAATGTCCAGATAGGACTCTGAATACCAATAATAAAAAAAACTGTAAGTTTTTTGCGAATTACTTTAAGGACGTTATAAACTGCAAATCCCGCAAAGACCAACTCAATCTTGAAAAACCTGAACCAAACCCCAATTTTGAAGTCCCCTCATTAGGAAATTGAAAAAACAGTAGGTAAACTTAAAAATAATAAAGCCTTAGGGGAAGATGGTATAATTGCCAAAATAATACAAATAGATGGCGCAAGCCTCACTCAGAAAATCCAGGCAATCTTAATCAATATCTGGATCACTAAAACAATTTCTAAAGGCTGGAAGTGTGCTTTAATCCATCCAGTGCACAAGAAAGGGAATAAAACAGATATTAACAGTTATCGAGGGATTCTTCTCCTAGCAGTCACTTACAAAATTCTCTCCAAAATCTTACTTAGGAAGATTAAAGCACAAACACACCATCTAATTTGCGAATATCAGTCAGGATTCAGAAAAGGTAGATCGTGTGCAGAACAAATACTGAATCTAAAAAACGGTTGTTACCCTTGTGGATTTCAAAAGAGCATGCGATTCAATAGACAGAGAAACACTTTTCAGTGTATTATAAGAATTTAAAGTTGATAGTAAAAGTAAAACAGAAGTAATCAAACAAACTTAACCAACACCACGTCAAAAATTTAATTCCTGGGCGAAATATTTGAACCTTTTCGTATCTCATCTGTACTATTTAAATCTTATATTAGAAAAAGAAAAAGAGAAAGAAGTAAAGGGAATAACCTTAGGCAAACTTCGCAACAACAAAATTCACTAACGTTGTTTAGCCTTTGCAGATGACCTAGCAATTCTCTCCGACAAAAGAAAAGAAGCCACCTAACGCCGTTGAAAAGCTGCTTGAAATTGCAGCCAAAACTGAGCTACGAATCTCTTATGCAAAAATTCAATACATGGAAGGGTCTCCTCGTCACCTTGATAGGCAGCTTATGATAAGGACGTTTGGAAACTTAGCTCAAGCACCTAATTCAAATATCTAGGAGAAATCATTCAGTCATCAAAATTAAATTGGGAAGCAAACCTAGAAACACTCTAAATTACAAAAAACCTATAGTCACGTGGAACAAATACAACAAAACGTCAATATTCCGTAACGCAAAACTAAGACCTTACGACACAGTGATCAAACCATGGGGGGGGGGGCAAAACACATTTATTAAGAACAAGAACATAGAAAAACAAGAAAAAAAATTTTTAGAAAAATTCTTCATCTTGTCTGCATAGATGGAATCTTGATGAAGAGTAAATCGCTGAAATTATATCAACTCTCTGAAAAAATAATAGACACTTTTAGAAAAGGGTGGTTAAAATTCTGCGGGCATATCCTGCAAATGGATAAGTACAGGTTCACCAAACGAATTCTTAACCTTGCCCTCTGCATGAAAGTAAAACCAATTAGCCTGTGGAAATTGATAAAGATCTTCAGGAAACCGTCATCAACGATGGCACAGTACAGAACAGAAATAAATTCAAGCAACTGGTAGATAACCACCACATTGGGCCCGGCGCAGCCTGGACACAGAAGCGGAGAAAGACCCACAGCAAAAGAATGAAGAGATTTTGAGAAAAAAGGAAGGCAAAGAATTAGAGGCTAAGTAAGTTCCATCGCGCTCCATGGATGGCCAAAACGATGCAAAGAAAATTGATGTCGGTAAGAGAAAACACAGAAACCCTCGGACAATACATCTGCATTTGGTGAGTTGAGTTAACCAATTAACCAATAGAATAGGAAACATAATTAAAAGAAATACAAATAAAAATATAAGTTATACAAAGTTTAACACAATACAACAATTCTATACAAAATTAAAATCAAATACTCCATCTAATTTACAATCCAACATAATATACCAAATAAATTGTAAATTCTGCAATAAAAAATACATTGATCAAACAAAACAGTTAATGAAAAATAGAATAAATCAACATAAATCATCTATAAGACTCTTCAAAAACGATACTGCTCTATCGAAACATTGCTTCGACTATAACCAAAATTTCGATTTTGAGAACATTAAAATTTTAGAACATGAACAAAAATATCACAACAGAAGCTTTTTAGAAATGTTTCACATCAAAAAATAACCCAATAGTATAAATTTTAGACAAGACATAGAAAATTTAAGCATCATATATCACGATTTAATAAAATAATTTCAATCTTTTCAAAATTTTAAATAACATAAAATCAAAGATATCCTTTTCTGTAATGACAAATAATACTGTCAAATTTATATTTACATTAGTTTTTAGAATTTAATTTTAATTATATACATAAGGTAATTATATTTATTATTAGTTTATTTATTTATGATACATATTTTTGTATATTTACTTTGTAGTTTATCACTGAAGAAGACAACAATAGTTGTTGACGTATGCTTATTAAAATAAAAAAATTTATAAAAAAAATATTACAAAAAAGACTTCATCTTTACTTTTAACCGAAGAGAAAACAATTTAATTGTCATTTGTGTCAATTCTTTCGAGATTTGTGTTGCTTCGTCTTGCATATAATCAGGGTGAGTGGAATTTAAACTGTGTTATATTTTTCTGATTTCGGTTATTGTAAATATATATTAGAAAATTCCTACAGACCCAGGAAGGCTTTCAATAATTTTGGTAACTCGCTTTTTTGTTAAATCATAGGACATTTGGAAAGTTGGTATTGGAATCTTGTAATTTCTTAAAGACAATCTGCAAATGTATTTGGTGAAAAAGATCTCTACTAAGTGTATCGCCAGGTTTTCAAGTTCCTGTTAGAAATTTGATGCTGTCCATTTAATTATATCGTACACAATGTTTACAGTAGAAAACTTCGATCATACAACATTAAAGTCTAATAGATGGTTAGAAAGATTGTAAAGTGCATTTAAAGCTTTTCTTACTATCTCCTGAGAGAAAGCGGTATATTTACTTTTCTATGTGAGTTCCAAATCATATTATATATTACGCGATAAACTGTCATCAAAAAAACAACCAAACAAAAAAACGTAGAAAGGATTGACAGATACGATGGTTTGATAAGACTTGGTTTGATATTAAAGACAACAATTTGAGTACTTTATCTTTCAGCACTTTTGAGCTCTTCACGATATTTGTTTACGCTTTATATCACTTTTTCGTCTGATCCAAGTTTCTGTTCAGCCAAGAAACAGATGGTAAGTTTTTGCTCAGCGACGCGGTTAGAATGTGCCGGTGCATTGTCATGGTAGAATAGCACCTTTTTTCTGGACATTCCAGGGCGTTCTTTTGCAATCGCTGACTTAAATTTCTCCAAACGTGCCGCGTAGTATTTTCCAGTAATACTTTATTTCCTTCCGAAGTAGGCAATTAAAAGAGCCTTTGCGTCCCGAAAAACTGATGCAATCACTTTTTACTTTTTTCGAAACAGATTCATTTCGTTTAGTCCACTGTATAAATTTCTGTTTTGTTTTTGGTGTATACTAGTAAATCAAAATTTTGTCCATGGTTACAAAATGCAGCAAAACATTTAAAGCAGTCGACAGATGTTTGCATACAAATTCGTTCCTATAAACTCACTAAGCACAATAAAGTAAATTCGCTTAGTTGAGATGCTTGTTTTCTCTACTAACTTGCGTGTTTTCTTGAAGTAGCTGAGATGCTAAGAATTTTAGATTTCACTAAATAAAGTAACAAAAAAATGAAAGAATTCAAGAATTTGTGACGGCAACACAAATGCTGATAATAATTCCCAAGTTTATAGACAATTTAAAAACAACGTTACGTAACTAGTTTGATTTTGGACAGAAATCAAAAAGAATTCAGTTACTGAAAATCGAAATGTAGTCTAAACCTGTGAAACAGTGCTACTACATGCCATTTTTGCAAAAGCCATACACGTATAATATACAAAATATAAATGCAAAGATTCTAATTACAGTTAATCAGCAATGTTTAGGTGTTATTTAAATCTCATGTTGCAAGAAAAAAAGAATTTGTATTGCAAATTTTGAAACAAAAAAGGGTACGTACAGCAGGTATGTTTCAAAGCCAAATTTGCTAATGCTCAAAGTCTCAAACAAATAATACTGTTAAGTTTAGTTGTAAATAAATATTTTAGATACATATACGTATAATTTTGTTTATTTTAATTAATTAATTTTACTTGATTGTTCGTTACTATTTGCTAAGAAAACAAAATTCTTTTTTTGTTCATGAAATGGACTGTAAATATAATAGCTTTTGTAACGGGCCAGTGCTCAAAGGTATGCACAAGTCCCGTCCAGACCAATGGTAGATGTTAAATCCCGTAGCTCATGCCGCAGATGGGGTGGATTCTCAAATAAACTTGGCTAATCTCTCACAAAGAGAAGCTCACCGTTTTCCAAAACTCTTATTAAACTAATAGATGGTCGTAAAAGAGGGCGCCAGCAGTCGTAGATCGAAGGGTTCTGATGGTCGGTCACGCGACTACTCGTGAATCCGACACCCTGTATATAGGCCTCTTACGAAACCTCACCCTGTGTGTAACTTACCTCGTGGAAGCTCTATTAAAACTCGCTCTGACGTTTCACCAATGAGACTCAATACACAAAATAAACACTGTATAAGCACTTGATTTGTCTTACTTAATTTTGCTAAGGAAGTCCTCTGAAGACTTCCTTCTTTAAAACGATACAAGAGAGAAATGCCAATTCAATATTTACTTCTCTCTTGAGCAAAGATATCTAGTCTATAATTGAAATTTAGAATATACACTACGTGCTTTTTGATAGCCAAAAGAACAAAATAATGAAATTAAGCTGCTTCGCATGGACCAAAGGTCCACTCACAAAAACAAAAATACAAGAAGTCGACCTTACTTACATTTATTAAAACAATAATGATAATAAAAAAAATGAGTCAAACACACACAAGCATAAATACAAAAACAATAACAAAATAATACTACAAAAGAATATCAATAAGAGGCATAAATTAATTTCTGTTTGGAGAACAGAGTCAATAAAATGATAAAAACAGAAACAAACTATAAGAAAAACAAATTATTACAATAAACAAAGCGAAATGATTCTGTTACGTTAAAATTTTAAAATAGAACACAAAAGATCAAAATTCAAATATTAATTAACACGACTAAGGTAAACTTGGCCATAAATTGTTAAATATTGACAACTGAACATTACATTTAAGAACAAAGAAATGATTGCCAAGTTAGTAATTTTGTTGCAACAATTTATCAAACACCAGCTAAAATTACTTGGGAACGTTCCTGTTACAAATTAGCTAAAAAGTTACTTGTAAAAATTATGATTCAATAAAACAATACGAAACTGATCCTGTCTAAGCAAAGTTTTCGTATAAAATATTTCACGAAGTTCGACGTTCTCCTAGTCTTTAAACATTAAAATTCATATAATAAAACATAGCAGGTTTTCTTTCTTACTCATACAGGAATTCTTTCTTGCAGAAGGTATGTGCAGACCTCTGTTTTCCGACGAAAGGCAGCTAGATCCAATAATTGAGAAAACTTTAATTTCGAAGAACAACCACTTATTTTACGTTAATCACAAAAAAACATAAGAACAAAATCCAGGCGTTTACACACAATTTTATAAACGAAAATCACTGAGTCTCCAGCACTATTAAAATTTTGCGGAGCTTCCAAAATGTAGTGTACACACAGATGCTACACCAACGGGGCCAAAATGGTTGCGTTCCTACCCTCTACAATTTCTGCTTCCTGGAGGACACCAGCGTAATTATATTTGGGTTATACATTCCCCACGATAACGAAATTTATAAGCCTTGCTGTTGGCAAACAAACCACTTTCTTCCGCGACTATTGCGCGTCTCTGACACGAAGAAATTACGATTTCTCCAGTCCGATCTCTTTTTTTTTAAGAGGATCGCTTCAGTTAATTTGGTTTGAATCCAATTAGGGGATGTAGAGGTAAACGTCGAAAATTACCACACGTTGGTTCAAGTCAACAGCTATCCACGTAATGCCTAACCTCTGCGTTTTTTGTTACGCAGTTCGTACTTACGGAAGTGGGGTTAAAAAGTCGGATATACACCTTAACAGATTAAGACATTAATACTCTTTATGCGACAATGGAAAATTTTACTTGTAGATTCGCTAGTTTAAATTTGACTTCCCCGAGACTGTGTGACTGCAATATTGCTACTAATGATTCTGGGAATTTGATATTGGAAATCAACGAAAGACACGTCTACTGGAGTCTAGGTGTCGAGACCATAAAAATATTAATTCTTTAAAATAACATTATAACAAACATTCGTTTAATGAAACAATTTAAATATTGCGCGTCAAAAAAACAAATATCCGAACGAAATTGAAAAACAGGGGCGGATTTAGTGCGAATCTTAAAATAACATTACACTTTTCAGCCGCACCTCCTACGGTCCATTCCCATTTTTAAATTCCACATCCCCAAGAGTGACCGCATAAAGGTCATACAAGTAGAGCAACATACTGAACTAAAATAGATTTTTGCTTTATTTAACTATTAATAATTTTACAATTAATTTCCACTGAACTACAAAACACTCCAATAAACCCAATAATTGTAAACTGCCAGAAGTATGTAAATGTTAGGTATAAAGCTATACCAAATGGATTAAACTCATATGAGCTGAACGTAATCCTTTAACATCTTTGGACGTATTGTTTTCTGGGTTATCCGCTGATGATAGATTCAACGTTCTGTGATTTATGGCAGGATTACTAACTTGCAATTAAACATGAACGAAGAAGACAGAAAGTTACTCACTTTAAATAAGCATACGTATATTCACCGTTAATATTTAGTATAGCCAGTGCATCGCCTATCAAAGAGAAATTGAGAACATTTTAAATATGTTCTGGAAACAACAGTTTTCTTAAGATAATATTAAAGCTACAGCAACATTTGCAAAAATCAAAGCAAATTTTCTAAAGATTGGCAACTAAATTCATGTAAATGAAAATTTGTGGAAATGAACTTCGAGCCTACGTTGATAAATTGTTGTGGTCAATTTTTAAAAAATTTAAGTACTGCAATAAATCCCATGTACAATTTACTAAAAAACAATGTTTCTTTCCAAAGGAATAAAAAGAACTAAAAACCTTTTGACTACATTAAAATGGAAAATTTAGTTCTTGCAGATCTATCCTGCTGATATTAAAAGACAGTACAGTTCTTTTTCAAACATTAATAACGACTCAAAGAAAAAAATTGTATCTGCTACTCGAATTCAGCATTCTGCGTTATTTTTGCAAGAATTCAATTATGATTAACTATCTCTCATTTTAATATTGTAGAAATAAAAGCACTTACTCGTAGTTATTGCTGGTGACCGAGAATTGATTTTGATATTCAGGAAATTTGCAGAAATTGTATTTTGGTTGACTTGAATACACGTTATCCTGATATACATCGCATGTAGACTATTACAACGTTCCTCCTTTGCTTGTTTACCAAATTCATTCTACTAAAGATAATGCCATTATTTTTCCTGTTGGCTTTATCAGTCTTCTCCAATCCATTTTATAATAAATCCAGCGTTTGAGGTTCGTTTGATTAGTACATAGAAAACATATAATCCCACGCGAATGTGCACGTGAAGCCTGGGGGATAGATAACATCTAACAAAGTTGGAAACAAGTTTAAATTTCTCAAAAACAATTTCCTTTAAAAGCAATTTATAAATACACAAGCAAAAATGCTCTTATAATTAATTAACCTTGATGCGTGTCTTATATCAAAAAATACGT
>VTPC01083196.1:0-12200 GCA_011009095.1 Ignelater luminosus | reverse complement strand
GTTATGCAAGCCGCTAAACAACATATTTTGTTTTTGCTGCTTACGAGAGTCATTACTACAGAAACCAGACAACCAAAAAATATCTTTCACCACACTATATACTTGCTAAAATATATGAAGAGTATCTAAAATAAGAATCTATATCCACATCTACATACCGACCTGTTGGCAGAAAAGTTTGCAAAAATATTTTTCACGAAATGAAGATAACTATAAAACAATTCAAAAAGGACACGTACACGAATTGTTACCTACTACGTATAAACATTAGTACAAATGCCGAGAACATAGACGAACTCACTAGACAATGTATCAATCATCAAGCCGAAGCAGATTACGCCTATGAATCGAAAAGTAATGACACAGAAACCCTAAAAGTGTACACATTTAACATGCAGCAATGTCTTCCAACAACTGATTTATTTACGTTCATTGCGCTTTATAAGAGACAGCTATGGACATTCAATCTGACTGTGCATGATTGCATTACCACACAATCTCTTAACCACATGTGGCATGAAGTCGTTGTTGGACGAGGTGCAAACCAAGTTGCTTCTTGCTTGTATAAGCACGTTTTGACCTTTCTATGGATGTTAAACATGTTGTATTGTATAAGAATACACACGCTGTTGCAATGTTTTTTAACTTGCTACAAAATAACCAACATTTGGAAACCATTGATTATAAATTCCTTGTGGTTGGACACACGCACATGGAATGCGACACCAATAGAAATAACAAGGAAGAAATACGAAACCCTGATAAATCATGCTAATGACTGGATGAAACTAGTGAGGCAAACAGAAAAAAAACCATTTATTGTAGAAGAAATGGAAAGGAAGGACTTTTACGATTATGCTTCGCTGTTCAAAAATTTTCTACAACAAAAGAAAGTAAATGAAGAAAGTGAAACGTTTGTTTGGCGGAGTGTGAAGTGGTTACAATACGGCAGGTAACAATGTGGAAGTTTTTATTACAAGATATCATTAGATCCTTTAGAGCCATTTAGACAATCTGATTTAAGCGAAAAAGTCGCAGTAACGTGCCTTTGAATTCAAAGTTTTGTTACGAAGGAACTTAATAGAATTACTCCCATATGTAGTAAACAATAATACAAAAAAATCACAGCTGTAGTATAATTAGAAAAAAACTAAATCAGCTTTGAGATAGAATGTTTAGATTTTACGTCAGAGCATAACATATCATTCCTAATTCTAATTTCCAATATCTAGATAAAATTTTTCTTTATCTCTAAAAATAAGATAAGTTCACTCTTGACATAATTGCAGGTTTTCTGATTTTTCTGGCACCCCGTATATCATATTAAAATTTCAAGTATGGTTAAGGACACCTTATAATAAGCACAATCTCTTATTAAAAGTGACTTTTTTCGGTAAAATGTTAAACAAAAAAGTTTGCAAGCAGGGCGGCGTAACCGGGAGGGCGAACGGGCAGCCGCCCAAAGGCAGCCAAATTTTTGGGGCAGGCAGAATTCAAAACCAGCAACAAATTTTAATAATAAAATAATATTACATTGATTAAAAATATAAATTTAAATTATAAAAAAGAATGCTACAAGGTGTAATAATTCATGGAAATTGACTACCAACAACCAATAACCATTGAATTTATTTGTTAAGCGCACTTTTATCTCCTTTTAAGTAGGTATAACTGGTAAAATTGTGGAATTATTAAAAGCACTGTAAACTAACATCTTGTAGTAGATACTTTTTTTTATCCTAACATAAATGCAGTGAAGTATCTAGGGTGTGGCAGGCAGGACCAATGGAAAGGGGCACCATTTGGTGCCACTTGCTATGCAGCAACCGTCTCTAACGTGGGCGTAAAAATTCGTAAAGCTAAGTACTTCGGTCTCATGTTCGATTCGACTTCTGATCAAGCACATGGTGAGCAAGTTTCAGAAATAATAAGATATGTAGAAGTCGATTTTGAAAAAAGAAACAGTTTGTATCCTTCCTTGGTTTTATTCAGACGAACCTGAAAGATGCTAAAAACTTAGTTGAGACCATCTTGAACCAGTTAGAGAAGAATAAAATAAACTTGCAGAATTGTCGGCTACAGTGCTATGATAACACTGCTGTGATGGCTGAGCACAAAAGTGATAATCACTCTCTCAATTTGGTTGGTGTACACGCAGCCAAACAGGACGCAATAATGGTAACAGTTTTTGGAACGATTCAAGCTCTCTACGTATTTTTTCCTCATTGCTGGGAAAAACTCAAAAACACTGTGCCTACAGTTCTTAAGTCGGAGTCTACAACAAGAGTAAAAGCTGTGAAGGCCACAAATAAATACCTTACCGATATACTTCAAATTCTCCAGGTCATGATGGGCGGTACATATGAGACTAATGAACCAAGAAGTTAAACTAGACAGTTATACAACCGTATGTTTAGTCACGATCTTCTGACTAGGTTTTTGAAATAAAGCACTCATTCCTATTGAACGGGTTTAACAAAAGACTGCAAGATCCGAGCATGGACTTCCACAATGCTGCCTCAGAGTTGAAAGCTCTCAGAGTTCATTTTCACGATGAAAGAGAAACTTTGGTAACTGAAACTCTAGAGGTTGGATTTAGACTCTGTCAAGATTGGGATGTTGAAACCGAAAAATGACCAAGACGATAGAAAAAAATGACTCGTGAAACGTCGACCGATGCCGGATTAACAGCTAAACAGGAAATTGAAAGAGTCGTGATGAGAATAATTGACCGTCTTCCTAAGGAAATGGCTGATAGGTTCACTCGTTTGCATGAAACGGGCAAGACGTTTGGGTTTCTACTTGACGTTGAAGGATATACTCACAGCAGTGAAAGTGACGTCTTAAAACTAAAATGCGGAAATTTGGAAAATTTTTACAACTGCGATGTTGATGGTCAACAACTATACGAAGAAATTTTGGACTTTAGAATGTTGCTTACAAGCCGGACCAGCATTAAAATATCAAGACCTAAAGAAGTTCTGCAATTTATTGTGCAATATGGAGATGAGAGCGTATTTCCAAATCTTCGTATAACGATCCAAGCAAGGTTAATAATTTCTGCATCCATTGCTAGTTGTGAGAGATCTTTCATCAAATTAAAATTAATTTTAAATTATGTGAGAACCTCCATAGGTTAAAATTGATTATGCGATCTTGCTATACTGAGTATTGAAAGGGAAGAAGCTGCGAAGACTGATTTTAACTTCGTTATTGATACATTTGTATCAATGAAGACAAGGAGGGTGCATATTTAATAAGCTCTTTCTTGATGATTTATTTGGACTTTTCTTGACCTCGACACGCGAAGTGCGTAACTCGGAGGACATGCAGTTAAAAAAGATCTGATAAATGTGTCTAAAACTCGAGGTTCATCATTGGGATCTCGTAAAGGCTAAGAGATACGAAGTCGGTTAAATGAGATAAAAGTTGCCGAGTCAAAGGGGCAGTTTACTGGTGTTCTTGTTTTTTTTTAAGAATGCATAGTCTACTAGACAGCAATTCTAGTTACAGCCTAGCAGACAAAATGGTAAGATCTAGATCTATTAGAATCTAGGGTAACCGAATAAATTTTGCTCAGTGGCGACCAAAACCCTAGAGCCGTCTCTGTTTACAAGTATAGTTAGATCCATCCGAGGACACACTGTATGATATAAGCTAAAATAAAATATTAAGAATATATCTATATTATGGATGTTTTCAGTTTATTCTGGAGAAGCAGAAAAAGATCCTCACTTGGTTATTTTTCTTTTGTTAGAGGAGTTAAAACTCAACAAATCATTTTTTTTTTGTTAAAATCAGATAAAAAATCATTGCGTTAGAATGTGTAGTTTAAACAATGTATCTTTTTCCAGAAAATTTCTTACGCTTCTGGGCATCGAAAGATGTTTTTTTCCGATGACGTATAAAACGCAATAGACAAATTGATATTCACAAAACGCAAATAACATTTAAGAAGTGTAATTACTTGTTTATAATTATGCCTTGTCTGTAGCAATGTCATTTGAGTAATGCCTTTAAAAATAGGTATAACATTTAACAAATTAATCATCTGTAGTAGTATTGTAGTATGTAATTTAAAGATTTATTTAGTATTCTAGAAGTAAATTATCTGATCTTTATAATAATACAAATTGACGGAAAAAATTCATTCATTTAATATCAGCGAAAATTGTTTTATACCCTGTGCTTAGAATAAAAAGTTATGTAATAAAACGATTGAAATAAAACCGCATCGCCA
Source organism: Ignelater luminosus (assembly GCA_011009095.1). Lineage (NCBI taxonomy): Eukaryota > Metazoa > Arthropoda > Insecta > Coleoptera > Elateridae > Ignelater > Ignelater luminosus. The sequence goes on along the minus strand of VTPC01083196.1, from coordinate 7,960 downwards.
CAAAAAGTAACCGAATCACCTTGAACTACCATGCAGACCAACATATAAATAACAGCAGATGAATGAATTCGCAAAATATTTTTGTAGTATTTACACGAAAAGCGACTTATTAATTTACTACAATTTTGATTAAAAATGTCTTTTATTGATTATAATGCCAAAACAGATGAAGTAAAATTTGTAAGTCATGATGTATACGATACTGACAACTTAATTTATGAAGACAAGGTAAATAATAATTAATAGTAATATACTTTACTATCGAACAAATTTCTTGCTTTTGTATGTTATTTTTCAGTTTTATACCATCATCAACTTTTGTATGTTGCAGGTTTCAATGGAAGTAATTGATTATTTTCTAAACACGTTTGAGTATCTTGACTTTTCTGGAATGATTTTAAGAGCTTTTAATTATTGGATACAAGCTCCGAAAGAGAAGTTGGAGGAACACCACAAACGCTTTAGGTTAGCAACGGTGGGACATCTTATGTAAGTATATATTGCAATTCCTACATTGTATAACTTTTAAATTTGTTAAGAAAAGCCTTTTACGCAATTCAGGAATTTATTGATCATGAATTGAAGTTCTGTAGCATAGACATGTAAAATAAATCTAGCTTCTAGTTGTTTATTACGTGATACGAGGGTGGTCTGAAAAGTATCCGACCTAACAAAGATACAAGACATTTTTTCTGAAATTTTTTTTTATTTTTCAACATAGTCTCCTTGTAACTCTACACACTTCTCCCAGCGATGCTCCCATCTCTGTAACACGTCCAAATAGTACTCGGCATTTTTCTCTGCAAAATAATTGTTCACGAAGGTGATTGCCTCTTCATTTGACGAAAATCTTTGTCCTCCGAGCGCAACTTTTAGATGAGGGAACAAAAAGAAGTCGCTTGGGGCTAGATCTGGTGAATAAGGCGGATGGTCAAGCAGTTCAAACCGTAATTTGTGGATTTTCGCCATGGCAACCGCCGAGGTGTGAGACGGTGCGTTGTCTTGGTGAAACAGGATTTTCTTTTTCTGCAAATGTGGCCGTTTTTCGCAAGTTCTGCCTTCAGCTTGTCAAGTAATGATGCATAGTATGCTCCTGTAATGGTTGTTCCTTTTTGAAGATAATCGATTAAAATAACTCCATGACTATCCCAAAAAACAGTCGCCATCACTTTCCCAGCCAAAAAAAACGGTTTTTGCTTTTTTTGGTGCCGGTTCTCCCTTTGCAGTCCACTGTTTAAACTGTATTTTTGTTTCGGGCGTATAATGGTGTATCCAAGTTTCATCTACAGTAACTAATCGGCGCCAAAACTCGGATTTATTTCGCCTAAACTGCGCCAAAAGAGCGTTGGAAATATTCATTCGAACACGTTTTTGGTCTAACGCGAGCAAACGCGGCACCCAACGCGCGGACAGCTTTCTCGTGCCTAAATGTTGATTTAATGTGTGACAAACACGTTCTTTTGACATGTTCATAACCTCTGCTATCTCTCTCACTTTAATTCGGCGGTCGTCTAGCACCATTTGGTGAACTTTGGCGATGTTTTCGTCGGTAGTTGCAGTTTTTGGACGTTCCGAACGTTCATCGTCTCCCAAGCTCTTACGGCCACGTTTAAATTCAGCAGCCCAAAATTTCACTGTGGTAAATGATGGTGCAGAGTCCACATACACAGAATCCAACTCGTCTTTTATTTGCGAAGGCGTATTGCCTTTCAAAAACAAATATTTAATGACAGTTCGATACTCGATTTTGTCCATTTTCACAAAAAAACTCACATCAACTCACTCAAACGACTGTTACATAAAAACTGCGCGTCAAAAATGGCTGAAACTTTGGTGAGTAACTGTCAACAGATGATCAACGAAATTCAGTAGCTTTTATTTACGAGTACTGCCATCTTCACGTTGAGGTCGGAAACTTTTTAGACCACCTTCGTATATAAATGATATAATCTGCTTTTTTTGAATTAAAAATTTGTATTATGTATTTTATTGTATTTATTGTATGTGACGGTAACTAGATTTATTATTATTGTATTTTATTGTAACTAAATTATGACAAATGTACTGCACCACTAACATGATTAATCAACTTACTTACTTACTTACTATCTTCGTAAAAGGGAAATGCAATTATTCGATACCGTCGATGTCAGTATTCGATACAATTACATTACATAAAAATCAAATTAAATTGCTATTTTGCTAGATTACTGACTGATAAAACTATCTGTTTAAGAAATCGAGACTTGTGCGACAATAGACGATCAAGGCAAGGTAAACCACCTGTTCATGTGGTGTATGGAATTCCGTTTACATTAAGCGTAACCACCTTTTCTGGGTTTATACCAACTTGGGTAAAAAAGAAGTATTTGCAAAAAGTAAGATCGAAGCAAATTTTCATTTTAAGTAAAGTGTTTATACATCTTTTTGCTTTATTTCTAGGATTCAGAAATATTTATCCGGCATATGTATACAAGGGCAAGAATTACGAATTTACTGGATGAACTTGCAGATCGGATTGCATGTCCAAGTGAAGAATTGTATTACGAACTGTGTGGAAATAGAGGTAGAATAATTTTAAACGTAACATTTCTTTCAATAGCCATGACAAAAAGTAAGCTATTGTGCACTGTTACCTAATGTACGCAAAAGAGCGATTTTTTAGTATGTTTGGAAATAAAACAATTGTGTCATACTTGTTTCAATGCGATTTAATTCGTCATTTCTATATTTTTGTGCATTTTAAATATTGTATAAATTTAGTGCCCTCGTCGATAAAGCATTACTGTGGGCAATAATTACATAAAAAGATATTTTTGTGTAGTAAAGTCCTTTTTATTTATTGTATTTTAGGAACGATGCAATTACTTTTTGAAGAGATCGAAGTACTGCAAGAATTATACGGAAATAACAAAATAGATTTTATGAATTTGGCAAATAAAACAAGAACGTTTCTTACCATTATTGATGAATGCAGACGCGTGGCAGTAAACGTAAGTCTGCAGAATTAATTCATGTGCATACAAGGTGTTTACTTTAAGTGCGTCAAAAATCTAGAAAGTTATGGAACATCAAAAAATAAGTGTACTTTGTCAGATAAAGTAGTCTCAAAAAATTGTTTGGATTTGTGATACATTCCGTATCTCGAAACCTAAGCAAGCTCTTTGATATTATGTTCTATCACCTTCTAAATGTTTGACAAACACATGTATATAAGTATATCTGTCATTCATTAATTTCTCATTATTTTAGAATACCGATGACATAGAAGCAGGATATTTTAGTTTTCCTATACTGTATACTATAAATGAGAAAAAAGAAGATGGAAAAATAATACTGGGTATCCTTTTTTAAATCTTGATTACACTTAAAAAGTAACTTACGGAAATGTTATCTTCATACAGAATGAGTTAGACCATCAGAATAGAAACTGCAGTATACGAGAGCGGTTCAATAAGTACCCGTGTTAGAAATGAAGACACAATTTTTTTCAAAAATTTTTTTTTTATTTTTCAACATAGTCTCCTTTTAGAAATATACACTTCTTCCAACATTCCTGCCATTTTTTTAACCCCTCAAAAAAATAGGATTTGTTGAACTCTCCAAAATACGCCTCTATCTCGGCGATGACTTCCTCGTTTGAGCTAAATTTTTTTCCCGCGAGCCATTTCTTCATGTTAGGAAACAAGAAAAAGTCGCAGGGAGCCAGATCGGGTGAATACGGGGGGTGCGGCAGCAATTCATAACGCAATTCATGCAGTTTGGCGGCGACAACTCCGGATGAATGTGCTGGTGCGTTATCGTGGTGACACAGCACCTTCTTTTTCGCCAAATGCGGCCGTGTCTCCTTCAATTTTTTGTCGAAGCTGTCTAATAACTCACTGTAGTATTGTCCAGTGATCGTTCTTCCTTTTTCTAAAAAATCCATGAGGATGACGCCGTTCGCATCCCAAAAAATCGTCGCCATGACCTTTCCGGCCGATGGAACCATCTTCGCCTTCTTTGGAGCAGATTCACCGGGAGAAATTGATTGTTTTGATTGTTGCTTAGTTTCTGGTGTGTAATGATGAATCCAGGTTTCATCAACGGTTTGGATTTCGCTTAAATTGTTCCAAACACTGCTTCGAAGTTAACAGCCCCATCCGCTTGTTGTCCACCGTTAGCAATCGCGGCACCCATCGCGCCGACAATTTTTTCATCGCCAACTTATCATGTAAAATATTAATTGCCGTTCCGGTCGACACACCTACGGCCTCTGCTACTTCACGCACTTTCGTTCGTCGATCAGCGAGAATCATGTCGTGGACTTTTTGAATGATTTGCTCGGTAACCACGTCTGCCGGGCGTCCTGGTCGTTCCTAATCAAAAACGGATGTTCGCCCACGTTTAAATTCGTTGAACCAATATCTAACTGTGGTCATAGATGGCGAAGTGTCACCATAAACAGCATCCAACTTTGCTTTTATCTCCTCGCATTTTTTCCCATCCAAAAACAGAAAGCGATTTACCGAACGATACTGCTCTTTTTCCATCTTAGCTAAAATCACGAAACACGTCTTACTCAAATGGCTGTCAAATCCAAACTAACCTATCAATCAGTCTGCAATTTGTTATACCGCCTTCTGTCGTCAAACACGGGTACTTACTGAACCGCCCTCGTAAAAATTCTAAACTTCCAGTAACACAGTTTGGTACTGACACTTTATACTCATATTGTTTTGACGTACTTTACCAAAAATAGGACAGTAAATTTGAAAAGTGAATTCTACGTATATCGTTTTCTTAACCATTTATAGATATTATGCGTCAACGAAAAGAAGACCCGCTTATAATGGATCATGCAATATCAATTATGAAGGATACGGACTGTTTTGAACACGCTAAAAAGAAGTTACGCCTGTTAAAAGAAGAAATATTTAAAGAATACTCTAAATTAGATAAAAATCCACTTATGGAAAATTTCTTCAACGAGTTTTTGCAAATACCTGACAATTTCGAAGACATCCGTTGGGAATTATCATAAAAACCAGAACGTGACGAGAAAAACTCTTTGTGTATTTTCTTATGTATGATTTTATAAATGCTAGTTGTTTTTTGTATATTTTGTATGTAGTACACTTTCTTTGTCTAGATGTTTTTGTGGTTTACTTCCTGTTAGGGGGCTTTTAGTATTTAAAACGATTTTATCCAGAAAAGAACAATAAAGAAATAAATATAAAACGTTTGTTTTCATTTACAATTCTCAGGTGCATTGTAATGTAAATTAAAAATCATAAGTCATAACGCCTATTAACTTTTTCTTTTAATACCTTTAATACGAAAGGTTATCGTGCACACATCTCATTGTTAATTTTTGTTTCTAAAATATTGACACTATTACTGACTCTGTAGATAATTGCTTCAATAAATTCTCAAACAAAACTGGCCCAGTCGTAGATAGAGTGAGTGGGAGTTCTAAGGACGGCATTCCTTCTTGTATGTTTTATGCATAAACTTATGGTGACTGATTACACTCAAAACTACATTCGAATGACCAGTAAACATTTAGCCAAAATCATTGGTAGTACACATAAGCATTTCAAAAATTACTTGATAAAAGTTGGAGGTGTTTGACAAAGCTGTTGATGTAAATACAGAGTTTCTCAAGGCTGTGTTTTAAACATGTCAAAGAAACGGAACTTACAACATTTTGAGATATAAAACGCATCAAAACACATCCCAAAACCACTAAGATTCCCAAAAAATGTTCATTGTTCATTATCTTATTAATAACAAGCATAACGCAAAGTACAGCAAAAATCAATTAGTCAACTTTCGTTACCATCAAATCTGGTTATAATCTGTTTTGCGCAATCAGTAAACGTTTGATTGTTTTTAGAATCAGACAAAATTTGTCTTTATACAGTTTTGTCAATCATTGTTATTAATTTCATCTAACATCAAATTGGCTGATTCACAGTTGAATGTATCGGGTAGTATCAGTTTATTGATATGGAGCGAGTTGTTTTGGAAGATGTTATGCAGAAGACATAATAAACTGGGTAAAAATGAGCAACCTATCAACAACCTCTGCATTCGTCAGAAGAGTAAGCATGCGAACAACAATTTTTTTTGCAAACCTACACACACGATCAAAATGGCGGATTTATCGTCAGATTGGATTTTAAGCATAATGCTAAACCTCTTGGTACTTCTAAAAAACAATGATAGACTCAGATTTTGTTACAGGAACAATCTTGGCTGATTCTTATTTAATTTTACCTGCTGAAACTTAATATGTCATCAGCATTTGTCCATCATCCACCATCTTGCTTTAAACCACACTACTTCTTTAATCATGCATTTTTATTTACCCAATAACGAATGAGTTTAGAGAGATCTGCTTTTGGGGGCTAATTAGGATTTAATGGAAATTATTAGACAAAAGGACAAGAATATGCACATTCCGTAGTGGGTAGCAAGAACTGCGGCATTTATTTCCAAAAGAAGATGACCTGGTATTTTGTAATGATGTTAACGCTTTACTAGAGACAATGGGTCAGCATTGCAGTCCAGAAGAGTAGAGACTGACAGGGGGGGGGGATACAGTGAATCCGTCGCCAATCTGGATAAAATTTTTACTGGCGATTTTACATCGAGAATAAGTCAACACGTATTTTGCCGTTGGTCTAAATGAGCTCTTAGGGCCTCGGAAACATAAGCTAAGATTACACCGTTACTGTGTTGAGAATTTTCTTCTGGCCTTCCTTCCTTCCCTACACACGGGTCTAATATTTATCAATGTAGAAACACCCATAAAAGTTTCATTGAAATCGGTTAAGACAGCTGGGCTTCGTAAAAGCTAACTTTAACCATTTTCTGGCCTATAGTATTTTTGCCAAGGCCCGAAGGTCCCATTTAGCGAAACGACAAACTACGTGTCGACTTATTTTGATGTAGAATCGCTAGTAAGCATTTCATCGAGATTGGCGACGGACTCACGCACCCTCTCCTTGTGAGCTACCACTGAATAAAACAGAGCACCAGAGATCTAAGTGGCAAGTTTGTGTGGATTTAAAAGTTGTAGCCCTAGCACTGGATTTACAGTTGGGGTATACAAAATTTTGCTGTTTTCTGTGTGAGTGGGATAGTAGGAACAGAAAAATCATAATAGTGAGAAGCATTGACCAGAAAAAAGTAACTACTTCTAGAATTAAAAATGTTATTTGTAAGCCTCTGCTGCCACCTATTCACATCAAGTTAGGATTGATAAAAAAACTTCGCAAAGGCGAATAACAAAGATAGTGAAGGTTTCCTTTACTTAAAAACAAATTTCCCAGAATAAGCAAAGCTAAAATAAAAAAAGAGGAAATATTTGTGGGACGCCAAATCATACATGAAAGACACCAGTTTCGACAACACCTTAGATGAAAGAAAGGCATCTGTTCGGCAATCCTTCAAAGCGGTGGCGACAAACTTCTTCGCAAATACCAAAACTAAAAACTATGAACAGCTGCTTGATGAACTGCTGCAAAATCATAAAGATTAGGAAGTACGTATGTCCCTAAAGATGCATTTACTCCATTCACATCTGAATTTTTTAGCAGTCTTTGGGATGTGAGCCTTGAACATGGGAAGAAACTTCATCAAAATAGCGAAAACATGCGGATTACTGTTGAGGCCTGAAAAGCGATGCACCAGCTACGAAATACACGCGAAAGTCAAATGAAAATATGTTTTATAAACAAATTATCTTATATTATGTACCTTTATTATTTGGACTCGATAGGAAGAATTTTATAAGAATCACTCTGTTTAGTCCATGTAACATTTAAAATGTTCAATTTTGCATATTACTGAAAGTAGGCCTCAAAAAATTTTCATTAGAGCACAAATTACTCAAGAACTTCATCACAGAATATGGCAACTTAGGCACATGAAATTATTTCCATCAGATGTTCACCCAATAGCATTAACAAGT
>VTPC01083187.1:0-16438 GCA_011009095.1 Ignelater luminosus | reverse complement strand
ATATCGTTAGAATAGTTGAAAAAAGGCCTTTTTTATAAAGTCATGGCCGACTATGGTTTCCATTAGAAAAAACACAAGCTTGTGTCATAACTCAAACATTACAGCTAAAATAAAAACTTTGGTTAGACTGTATTATTAAGCACATAATTAGCTACAACTTTTTCCTTTACACATTTTTTCTAAAGTCAATAATAACAGAGCTATAGGCACCAAACAAAATAACAAAAAAATTATGTTTGCGAGATATCTAGTTAGTCATGCATTTTTTTCAAAAAACAAAAAGCTCATTAAATTAAGCTCGTGAAACTGTAACTCTTTCCCCATTTAATCGTCTCTCTACCTCCGCTAGTTTCCGAGATCCCCATACTAAACATCGAAAAAAACTCACCCTGTATATTCCGTTTTCTCCAGATTTATATTTAGTCCACTCCGTGTGTATGTCTCTTTTAATTTTTTTCACCATATAGGTCATATCTTCCTCATCCTGTACAAAAACTATTTGATCATCTGCAAACATGAAAGAGTGCAATATCGTATCCTCTATCTGTATTCCCATTCCTCAGCATTTTCTGTACCATTTCTCCAGCTCTTGCTTCATGTATATGTTAAACAGAATCGGTGACAACGTACAGCCTTGCTTCAATCCCTAAGTCCAATTTTTACAGTTCTTAATCTTCTTAACTAAATGAAAAATTGAACTATGTATCACACCAGCCTATTAATGGATTTTGAAGAAAGAAGTAATTAATACAACAAGGAATTCTACCTAACAAATAATTTAAAAATTAGTTAGTTAGTAGATAAATGTATATACAGTAAAAAACACACATAAAAGAACAACAATGCCAAAAGAAAACAAAAGTGTAATCTACGTGTAAGAATGGAGTGATTTTATGACCGATGGAAGTGTTTTGGTTTGCAAATTTTATGAAGTTCGGGTAACAGCTACAAAAGAGTGTCGAGTAACTGAACACCTGCAAAGCGTAAAACCAGGTAAAACATCAAAGTAATAAGAACAAAAAAAATCAGAAAAAACAACAATTATTATTATTAGTGGCTGCTGTATCAAAAGCAGAACTTAAACCGATAAAATTTTATGAAGACTTGTGCACAGCATTAAATTTATATCTGCTAGCAGGCTCTTTGAAAAATTATTAAATGAGACTTTTGCAAAGTTTTTGAACAAACACGCTAAGCCAAATATTCCAGATAAATCAAAAGAAAGAATTATGTGGTGCCACTGTGTCAAACTGCACTACAGAAATCAAGGAACAACGTAAAAAATAAATAGGTTATAATAAGTACTTCCGTAAGTTATACAGGGTGTTAGTGAACAAATAGTACTCCGTGAAACAGGCGATAGAAAAGGTCATTTGAAATAGAAAATTTTAGTAAAAATTGTTTCTATCTTGTGCCGTTTTCGAGAAAATGTGAAAAACAGCTAGCACTATCTGGCAACGGTGTCGCACTAAAACCTTGACTGTAGCCTTATGCAAACGTATTTTAGGCACCCCCTAATAAATCATTAGAAAGTTGAGTTCAATTTTCTAAAACGTTTTACCTGGGATGAATCCTTGGTCATAAAACCGTAAATAATCTTCTGTTTGTTGTACTTCCGCCTTCTACTTAAAAAGGGTGTCGAGTTACTTCTTTAAGCGACACAATTGTATTGTATTGTAAATCGTTTAATATTAGACTTCTTGTAATATAAATTTACGTAAACAGTAGTTTTTGTTAAATGCCGGTTTGTAGGGAATAATTGAAAAAAGTAAATTAAAAAAGTTTCCTGTAGCTAATTTGATGGTTAGGATATCCTAGAAACCATCATTCAACAAGAACCACTTTTTATGTAAATTAACACTGCAAGAACATACTCAAGTTTCAAATGATTTTTACACAATTAATAATACAGTGTATAAACTGAAATACTTAGACAAAAAATAGATTATTGTGATTACCGGAAAATGTCTATTGAAAAAACAATACAAGCTTAAATGCTGTTGAATTGCTTATTATTTTATTTTGTGCTAATACCGGAAGTCTTTGAATAATTCTTTAACTTTTTAAAGAGTAGGTGTTTTTTAGAAAAAGGGGGTTTGGTAAAAAAAATCTACACTCATCTTCTCATGTCAAGGTAGTAGGTATTCCTTGATAAAAAATTATCTAAATTATTAGCATCGCATAAAGATGTTAGAAAAGTAATAGTACTAACATTAACTGACAATCGGGTGTAATAAGCGTCCATTCCGCACAAAATGGAACTTAGAAGAAGCGTTAGAAAATGAACTTACATGAATTGGGTGCAGCTACAGCATGTGCTCAAAATGTTGTCCATTGACGTCCATGCAGAGTTGGGCACGTCGTCTCCTATTGCGCATAACCGTCGGTAATATTTCGTGCTGATGATGACGAAATTCGGCAACGGCAACTTCAATGCGCTGGCGCAAGTCTTCAACGGTGGCAACCTCCGAAACATACACCCTTGATTTGAGATAACCTCACAAAAAGAAATCCAGAGGAGTTAAATCAGGACTGCGTGGGGGCCATTCTACAACTCCACCTCGACCAATCCAGCGCCCAGGAAAAACCTCGTTGAGATGGTTGCGAACTTCGACACTGAAATGTGGAGGTGCCCCATAGTGTAGAAACCACATATTTTGACGGACATTAAGCGGAACATCTTCTAATAATGGAGGAAGCTGTTCCTGAAGAAAATTGAGGTATGTTGCCCCATTAACTCGGGGTGGTAATTCATATGGACCGATTAACTGATTTCCAACTATACCAGCCCATAGATTGACGGCAAACCGCTGCTGGAAATTAGTACGTCGAATGACGTGCGGATTTTCGATACTCCAGCCATGAGCATTTCTAAAATTTAACATTCCATTGCGCGTAAAGCAGCATTCATCAGTGCTGCATACCTATTTTGCAAAGTCGGGTTGTCGTCGATGTTGTCGTAGAAACCATTTGCAAAAATCTCTGCGACGTGGAAAGTCAGCTGCAACTAGAGCTTGTACCCTTTGCACGTAATAAGGGTGCAATTGCTGTTTATGTAATGCACGCCACACGGTCCAATGCGATACAGGGACATGCCTTGCAATTTCTCTAGTGCTTAATTGAGGATCATTTTCAATCATCTCCGGAATATTGTCTTCTGCTTCCAGAATTCGTAGGGGACGCTCTCTGCCACCTCCGATGCCTCTTTGCTGTTGTAACTTCGCCGTTTCCCGTCCTCGTTGAATAATAGCCAGCAGTCTTCTTGGAGTCGGTGCCACTCTGGTGGGAAATCGTTCAGTATACAAACGTGCTGCAGCTGCAGCGTTTTGACGAGCTTCACCATACAGAATCACCATGTCCATTAATTCTGCGTTAGTAAATTCCAGCTCAGCCATTTTATAACAATAATTAAACTATCACGGTAAACAATAAAAACAACAAATAATAATATAATGATTATAAAAACAATAAACACACCCACTAGGAACTAAGGAATTTTAAAATACCAAGAACAACGCACAATAACTACGCACAATCGCCAAAAAGTTTCTACCCAAATCACTGAAAGATCTAAGCGAAACTGAACCTGAAATAATTGCACATGGCTGGCCGCAAAATCTTGTTCAAAAGAATCGTTTCGGTAAATTCGGATACTTTAAATGTAAGCGTATTTCCTGTAAAAATAATTTGCCTGTTCTCGGTTTACACTACATAGTACCGTTGTATGTAAATCAACAAAGGGCTGCGTTTAATAGCACCTTAAAAGCAGAACAAAAATGGGTTTACGTCTTTGACCAAGGTAAAAGAAGATAGCTAACGGTAAAAGGAACTAATCTTTTTCCTGGTATAATTCATCATAAATAACATTTCAGTTGATTTTGGTTTACTTCTTGTAATACAAAACCATTAAGTTCAGTAACATCAATTTAAGGATAATGCACCCTTTCCCTGACGTACTTCGAATACAATAAAGTACTATTAACGCTACTATTTATGAAGAAGATAACGGGCAATATTCAAATCACTGATAATCTTGAAAAGGATAATTGTTAATGAAAAAACATGCAAATGCATTTTTTAATTACAGTATAAATTAAACTCTTTTCTAATTATCTCCTTCATTTATTGTGATTCTTAATTAAAGAAGATAAAACCAAAAACAGTTGAAGCTGCATTTTATAAAAATAATTGTTATGTAAAAATCTCCTTTCCAGCTACACGCTGACCTCCAATCATTATGTTGCTTTTGTCATTTTTACTACAAGTTTTCTAGAATGTTTTGACCCAAACTAAGTGGACAAACTACTTGCTATTTCCTGGAATGTCTGACTTGACTAGGGTTAAAGAAAGCGAAAGTGTTTATTTATTTGCGGAACACTAAATTTCCTTTTCAAGTAGTGCAGAGTTGCCAATTCTCATAGTAATTTCATTCATGCATTTTTTGTAATGCATTTTGTTCTTTTGTGGCCAAACTAATAAATTTACAAAAAAAAATGAAAACACTTTTTTATTAGGCTGGATGAGACCAATCTTCTGAATAAATCTCAAAGTAGAATGTTCATTAGTTATTGAATAATAACGTATGAAAGTTTGGAACTTTATTAATCGTTTCTGGGAAAACCGTTGAGATTTTACCTTAATTGTATAAGTCTTTTCTGTTCGTATTGATGTCCTGTACCACCTGTTTCCCTGACTACTATTAGTTCACTAACACCCTGTATATTGATATGAAAACGCAACATGAAAGTAATAATTTTTTTATCAAGTAAAATAAAACAGTATCAGATATATTAAAGTACCTGCTATAAGGTGATATTTTGTAGTGTCTAAACATATTTTTTTCATTACAAAAAATAATTATTCTTTTGTTAAAATTTGCATATAAGTTTGACCAACTTTCCTACAATTTCTCATAACTACATTATAATATTGATAACCCAAATACTATTTTGTAATGTTATATTGAACAGATATAAATGCACACATTAATTTCAATAGAAAGAAATTAAAAATTTTCTTGGTTCTAGCAACTGCAACGAGCGTATAATATAATTAGACCATAGTGTGTTAGACTGTAGATTCTGTAGATTTGTTTGGTTTGGTTGTAAATTTTTAGCGGAATAATAAGAAGCAAGAAACATTTTAAAATTTATTAACGTACCTACTACAAATGACACTATAAAGTAATTTATATTTTAAGGGTTCGAATAGAATACAGTGATAATTCCACAGACTTCAAAAATGCAATTTTTGAGTTACCGACTAAATGCAATAAAAGCGAGAGTGCCGGCAAATTATACAATAAATATAGAAATTCCTAGTAAATAAACGTGACTGCACATAATAATCCCATCTGATAGGAACGTAATCTTTTGCAACCCTTGCAATAAAGAGGTAAGTAAATCGTACTCCTGTAATAATTAGTTTATTTTTAATAATTGTTTCAGTTATTGCTTTATGATATAACTAGTAAAATGTTTATGGATTAATTCATAAATTACGAACTTTATATTTTTTTATACTCGTACATACATTTTACACTTTTGTTTTTCAAGGGAAGTGTTTATTTAATTATAATTATATTATTATATTATATATACGTACATATATTAATTTCGTACAATATACATAACTTCAAAAAACTAAAATATTACATTGCCTACCCATGTTCTACATTGTCTACCCATTGTATACATTGTTTACATTAAAATTAATTGTCTACGTGCATTGTCTACATGAGATGTAGACAATAATAGATTACGCGTAAACGCCCATCACTGTTCATGACTTTTGATGATGAGTATGTATACCATTCATGTATGAGCTGTTATTCAGAAAGCTTCATTAATAAATATTATTTAATTTTTTAACGAGTTTGAATTTTAAATACACCGTACCATTGAATATGCACAATACATATTTTACAAACTCTACTTATCACATTAAATAAAGTAAATAATTTTTTAGATCGAATCGATGATTGCATCAGTAGCACTTATTCTCAAGTGTATAATGCTAGTGTGTCAGTAAATTGAAGCAATATACCGAAAATTTTTATTTTAACTTCAGTTTTAAGAACGGTTCTACAGTGTGTAAAATGTCAAAACGAAAGTGAAAAGATTGAAAGATTGAAATAAGTAATACATTTTACCGAAATGTTATGTACATTTTTCTATATAACGAATTTTCTTTATAGCGATTTTCTAGGGTTTACTGACTTTGTTATGTAGTAGTTGGATTGTATTTTATGTTTAATATTAGTTGTCCTTGAAATTAATGGAAACATTTTACGCTTTATGATCTACACAAAGCACCTAAAGATACCTTTCAACAATTAGAGGAAAAAGCAATATTGATTTAACCATTAGCAACAATCATTTGCTAGGTCGTGTTGATAACCGGAATTGTGACAAAGAGGAGAGTTATACCGATCATAAAATTATTGGTTTCAATAAAGGGAAACGGCAAGAACTTAAGTACATTTATAATGTAAGAAGATCAATGGTAAAAGAATGTAATCTAAAGAGCAGGTATTATGACGAACCATTCAATTATAGAAAGTAACCCCATCCCGCAAAGATAGCTGTAATAAAAGATGAAAATAAAGGTAAGAAATAGTTTCTTTACTATAATGACCCAGTTGATTGCGAAGTAGTGATTTTGAAAATTCAGAATTAATATATAAATTGAACTACAATTTAGATGAAAACTGCTCTAATAATCAAGCAGAAGAAATAGCTATGTATATTAGAATCTTTGAAAAAATAGCTAAAATTCAAAATATAACACAGATAGTAAAATAAGTTTACATTCTTTGAAAAATAAAAATATACATAGTAATACGATAGAGGGAATAAGAAATAAATCAATTTATTTGAAAAATCAAGACTGGTAAAACATTCAGATGGGTCAAGGCACATATCGGTACTGAAAGAAACGAACTAACTGAAGAAGCTGCTGATAGTAACAAAGAAGTTGTGTATAATAAATTTCCAAAAAATGCTGTCATCAAAGAGTCGAGAAGAATTGAATGTGAGTACTGATTAGCAAACGGAATGGCGATATACAGATAACGCAACGGGCCGGTAGCAAAACAATTCTCCCCATTTGTAAGTCATCGACAAAAATTAGGGATAAATCTAACAGTGAAATTCACATCAATGATGACCCAACATGGCAAATTAAAAGCATTCTGCCGCCATTTCAAGTTAATAGATGATGCCAACAAGCAGAGCAGACAGTAGATTATTTAATATTTCAATGTGAAAAATTAAAAAATCGAAAAACATTAATAAATAATTAATATAATAATGAAAAGAGGAAACTGGCTTGTAGATAAAAAAGAACTAATAGGAATATTTATAAAATTCTGTGTAAAATTTATTAAGTTCATTGATTTTCAATAATTGTAAATAATTGAAATACGTTTGTGTTAATAACTATGTAAATAGTGAATAGCAGTTGTATATGGAGTAGTATTTATAGTTAATGTTATTTGGATAGTTTAGTCATTATATTGTTTGTGTTAAGAATTTGATATAATAGTAGTAATAATAATTAGTGATATTTACGTAAGTTCATATCATGTAGTGTTACATTTTATGTAGTAGTATACTGAAAATAAATGCATTAAATGAAAACCTTGTAATATACCAGGGCCGGACTAATATCTTCAGGGGGCCCTAAGCACTGCACATCGTGGGGGCACCCTCCATCAGAATGAATCCTTGCTTTAAAATATCGAGTTTTATTTTTTATCTCATAAACTATTGCCTTGACAAAAAAATTTTTCACAGGAAAATATGCGTTATTTTATGGTCATTATGAAGTATTTTCTCTTAACTGAATTTGAGACACTTCATGTTTTCAGAAAAATCCCACAATCTGGGAAATGGCTTGACGAGCCGCCGAGCTCAAGTACCCTTGTTACATCTGGGTCTTCAATTATTAAAAAAAAGTCAAGAATAACAACACTTGTAATTTATAATCAGTGTCGGGGAAGATCCTTTCACTCGCTAGTATAGTTCCAAATCTAGATACTTTTTCACACCTGGATTTAGTACAGAATAGATTTATTATTTGCATTTTAACAAATTTAATATTACATGCATAAAGTTTACATACAACATATAAATATTAAATTAACCTTCTCCAAAGTAGTAGTTGTGCTAATCCTTTAATGGTTGATGACAAAATGTATGATTTAAGAGGGTATTGTGATGTCTTTGAAAAAATCCATTTACCTATTGCTGTATATCGTGAGAAAAGTCGAGAGACTATACCTCACATCTGATTAAAAAAATTCAAAATTCACGAAGTGGTTGTTGGTTTCTTAAATATATTTTAGTAGTGTAATACTTAATAAACATTATCACATTTATAAATTTTGTTTTTATAATAAAATCGTTTAATAAACATAGCAAAACATTTTTTATTTTGCTTAAGAAAATTTTATTTTTGAATGGGTAAGCTTGCGTTTTTTTTATAGTTCCAAGTTTATTGTGTGATATATCGGAAATTGAGTATGAAAAAGGAACTTTTTCAAAAATTAAATATAATTACTTCGATTGGTCTGGCATGGATCTTGGATCTAAAATCTAGTTGATATTTAGATTAAATCACAAGATATTCTTCAAAACAGTACCTAGATCCAGGATCTAGATATTTGAATCTAGATCCTACCCAACACTGTTCATAATATACGTACACATTTCAAATAAGTAACTGTCAAAACTATTAGCAATTGTTTGTTTTTGGTATCAGCAGGTAGAGAATTACTCATAGAACACAATCAGGTGGCCAAAGGTAAAGAAAATTAATCCAGATTTTTGTGAAACCGACGAAAAACAGGGCTGATTTTTAAACGCATCTTAGGTTATGTTGCACGATATAAACAATGAAATTGGCAACTAATTCAGCTACTGCACACACTACCAACTCACTGCTGCAACATGACCTGCGTATAAGAATTCCATCCCAATCTTGTGGGAGGCCGAAGCGAGGGTGTGGTTAGGTTAGAAGGAGTTAAACATTATTTTTTCTAATAGATTTCACTCCAATCTTGCGCAGGGGCGTAGCGAGGGTTTTGCTAGGTTAGTAGTAGTTAAAAGTTCATTTTTTAATGAATTCACTCATGCTTGCGCGGGATCAATGTTCTCGAGGTGATTTAGAAAAATTGCGTTGTGATACTGTCGGTTGGTACGCTGTCGGAAAGTAGCACCACAGATTAAATAAAATTCAGATTTTTCACGTCGACAAATTTGTGGATTCTATTGCTCTCTCTCTCTCTCTCTCTCTCTTTCTCTCTCTCTTTCTCTCTCTCTCTCTTTCTCTCTCAAAGCAACTCCCAGAGCTTGCTATTTTGACATGTACTGCGCAAGCAGCACAGCGTGGTATGCACTTTTCATAAAACGCGCCTAAAAGAATAGGCGTGGTAAACTCTCAGAGCTGCAGATTTACATGCGTAGAGACCAAAAAATGGGAACATTGGTGGTATAAGGAGTGAAATATCTGACTCTTATTTAATCTGTGGTAGCACAAACGTAGCCGCGATATTGTAGTGTCATGGCTGTCGTTTTGCTAGTGAACTGTCAAGATCGTCGATTTTTTAAGTTTCTTAAAAAACCTTCTAAGTGTTTGGCGTTGGAGAAGCCTTCCGCAGGTGTCTTTTGATTCTATGATTATACATGCATTGGTAAGGTTAAATTCTTTCTATACAAGTTTAATTCTAGGAGTAGCTGTATCGAACTGTTACCAAATTATTTGTTTCGTTATTTTAAAAATACTTTGTCTATCTCCAGAAAAAGTTTAACAAATTATTTTTATATATTTGTGAATTAAAAAAAATATACAATAAAAATTTTCGGGGGCCCCTATTGAGCGGGGGTCCTAAGCACGTGCTTAGTCTGATTATGCATTAGTCCAGCCCTGTAATATACTGTAAGCTGATTCCAAAACTTCTATCAACCTAATCAAGTTGATATTCTGACAGGTCAGTGGTTCTCAACCTTTTTTCGGTCGCGAAACACTTTTGAATGTAAACAAATCTTGTGGAACACTAGAATTTATAATAATAAACAAAGAGACTCGAGTCGTAAAACTAATAACAGAAATATGGATGAATATTCCTTTTACTAAAAATTATAGATTACAAATTGCATAGTAGTAAAAGAAAACATTAATTTCAAAAATAATTATTACACTAATTGTAAAAACTAAAATAACATTTTTCTAAAAAATAATATTTTTGAATTCTTTTAATGGGATATTTGAGGTTGGTGTGTCCTTTACAGATTTCAGCAATATCAGGTCTAATATGAGATATAGCTACTCTCATTTTCTCTTCTAGATTAGTAAGTCGTTCCCGTTTTAAAGATTTTATTTTGGTTAATGTTGAGAAACCAAGCAAATTGTAGCAAAATTTTAAGTGCTTTTTTGGAGAGCGCTGGGTATTCTGCTTGGACAGAAATCTAAAACTCCTCAAGAGTTATTACGAAAAATTTCATTGTCAGAGTACGATCCGTTGACAAGGTAACCAGTTCTTCTTCATTGTAGGAAAATTCACTACTCGTTGTATTAACTTTGACATATAGATTTAGTATCCAGTCGTAATAATCAATATTTAAGGCTGCTAAGTAATTCCTAACCTTTTCTTCCAAGGACGTTAAATGTTGTTTTACAACGGAAAGAATTTCCTCGACATTTTTATCTTGAAGTGAAGGAAACATGTCTACTGCATTTTTTTCTAATATACGATTTTTCCAAAAAAATCTTTGTCTTAAATGCTGACAATTTGAGCAACGATGTTAGGCTATTTTCATTTTTTTCTTGAATATTTGTATTAAGACTTTTCAATGATTAAAAATATGCCATTTTGGCACACCAAGTATCACTGTTAAGGCATTTTACACAAAAATCTATCCCTTCATTCTAGAAAAAAGCCAATAATTCATTTTTAGGTTTTAAAATTCCACATAGCACTTTACCTCTAGATAACCATCTCACTTCAGTGTGCAAAAACAGAGTTTCGTATCCTACGCTTCCATAGATAAGCAAAGTTTTCTAAAGAATTTTTTCTATCTCACAACATGCTGGTAATACAAGAGACCCTGCTATGGTATGTAGTTTTAATTTTAATATAATCGATTCCACTACCTTATAGGAAGCAATTTGAGCCTTATCAGACATTTTGACAGTTTTTATCAAAATGCTTTAGTACTTGTCTAATTTGCATGTCCATCAGTCTCTTAAAATAATCTTTAAGTTTTAAAGCAAGATTGGCATGCTTGGTAGTAAAATGGCGTTTCAAGTTCCCAGAAACCATTGAGCTGTTCAGCAGTTTTTCTCCACATACAGTACATTGTGGAATTTGACAATCTTTCTCACCGGTCCATGTAAATCCGAAACTTAAATATACGTCAGAATATTGTCTATTAATCGTTCTTATTTTACTATTTATAATTTTATCTCCTATATGAGTCGTAATTTGCAGCAACATAATTGTTACTACTTCCGCTTGTGCTTGCTCCATCATTGATAGTTTGCCAGCATCACGATTCCGTTTAGTAAATCTATCCACTTTGCGGTATTAGGATGGCAAATTATTATTTTAGTTTCCAATTCATGATCAAAACAACTAATTAAAATTAGATATAATAATTAACTATTAAAGTTGTTAGTAAAAAGGTATTAGTATTATCTAATTTAAGCAACAAAGTTGCTAAACAGATTTTGTCAAACACAGTGAACGAAGGTAACATAACTGACTTATGTTGTTTTCGATTCTATTGCCCTTCTTGCACCGAAAGTAACCTCAAAGACAAAAGTATTTCGATTCTGTTTCATGCAGATGTTCTTTTTCAGAATTTGACATTAGATTTCGTGGCAGTTCGAAGCGAATGTGCACTGCGTGCAAGATTTGTTGCTCTGTCTCAAGGAGATAAAGCAATGAGTGCAATTGTGTAATTCAAGACAAAAACAATAATGGCGTTGTCAACATTGCTACATTATCCTTATATGCAAAATTATTTCCATTATCTGAGGACAGTTCAAATGATAAATAAAATAAATAAAAACAACTAAAGACTTTTTGCGTTATGTACTACTAACCTTCATTAACAACTTCTTCATATAGAAATTGTTCAAGAAGCCACTTCCCTGCGTTTACAGCGCGCACATGCTGCCAGTTCGGTTTTGTGCATGCCAGGTTGAAGGATAAATCCCTCGGCGTAAGGATCTTTACCAGCAAAGGGATTGATGGATTTTTGACTAAATATCTAGTAGATGTAGGGATTTTTTTAAAAAAATTATGAAAATTTCTAAATCTAAAGAAAAGCTCAAGATAAATCTTATAACGATCTTTAAGAATTTCGCTGAATACTTGTAACAAGTTTACGGAACACTAGTGTTCCGCGGAACACCGGTTGGGAACCACTGTGATAGGTGCTAGGGACTACTAAAAGCTTATATCGTATGTGGTAGTCCAATTAACATTGGGCCAAGAAGGCCCACTTTAAGATTTGTTACCCGTTATCGCGTGTATGTTCGTGTAGTTCATTTTTCTGTGTTAATCGCTAATTAGATATTAATTGTTATTATGTAAATGCATTACAGTATTTATTCTAAATAAATGTAAAATCGTTTTAGAACATTTAGTTTAGTAAGCCTTTGAGGAAGTTGCCGTTAAAAGAAGACATGACAAACATTTTTTAGATAACTTCTCCAGTAACTTCCAAAATGCATTCTTTTGCGAACTCTGCCTTTTTGCAACTTGAAAATGCATCAGCCTCTTAAGAATAAGTGGGCTGGATCACGTAGGTTTGTTATAAATATTATATAAGTAATAGGCAGTCAGTTAGGTCTCTCATAGATTACTTATCTATAATCACAAAATATTAATCGTGTAATAATAATAACAATTGACGATGCTTATTGTATTCACAATCAGCCATTTGTAATTTTAGTACTTGCATAGTAGATAGATAATAACTTTTATGAAAACTTACAAAATTAATTCATTTTCAGTAAGCAGGGTGGTTGTCTCCTTATGGCTTTCTAGAATAGTATTTCTTAAATTTTCTACAATCCTTATATCAAAAGCACAAAAACAGAGAATTATTAGAGCTGTTCGCGGTTTTATCTAAGGTTTGGATGTAAATTATACCAGCTTAATTGCTGAAATGTCTCCGACGTTTTAAACTCTACTTCGAATTTTTCGGTTGAGTCTATTCAAATGATCCATTATTGGTAGAGCTTTTTGAGATAATTTAACACCTAAAGGCAGTATTAGACGTGAGAGTTCCTTGGCAAGTTGTTTGCTAAGCGCCTGAACAATCAACTGGACAGCACGGCCAAGATTCATTCAAGTCGCTTGCAAAAAAAATAAGAATTACACAACCTTTTGTAATATTTCTAGTGCAGACTTGTTCTGATACGCAGAAAAAGCAATTACACTGCTTGTGTTCACGAGCAGGTAGTACGCTACCATGCTACCAATCAGGAATTTTTTTATTTCCATGGTATTACCTGACAAAATGCTGTCTAGTTGACTGGACTGAGTTGCTCAGCTAGCTGCACTTTATTAGAATGTTAATTCTGCGTTATTATACTGATCATTTTCTTGGCAGAAATATACTAACAAACGAAAATGATATAATGCAAGGGTGGAAGCAATACTTCACAGAATTAACAGAACCTGCGCAAGAAGAAGAAGAAGACAGAACAGAAATTGAGATAACCGAAAATAATGGACCACCAAAAACAGAAGAAGAAATTAACGAAGTAGAAAAGCAGTAGAAAAAAGGGGAATATGTTGGAACGAAGTTAAAAGAACAGCTCAAGATAGAAGGTTGTGGAAAAGAAGAATATAAAAGAGGCTTCACGTAGGCCCAAACATAAGACAATAACATACATAATAAACTATAATGTGCTTATTATAATAAATAATGTAAATATAATGTAGTCTGAAGAGCAAAGAGCAAAAAATTAAATAAAATAAAATAAATAAAGTCATCTTGTCATAGAAGTCAGACGGTTTTAAAACTATGTTTTGTTATGGTTCTTTTGCGACTCTAAAGTCTTTCTTATTAATAGTTATTTCTTTTTTAATCCAAACAATGCGATACTCAATTAACTGAAGCATTAGCAAAAGTTGACAATGACCAATAAATCTCAGAAGTAATAGCCATTCTTCAAGATTCTGGTGTGACTAAGGCTCTAAAGGATATCGTATAGGATACGATACAACACGGTTAGTAATAAATACACAATGAGTGATAATTAAATACTGGTTTATTGAAAACACAACTCGCTTTTTCATGCAATATATACATTTGTAAAAAAATTACTATTATTGACCTGTCATGTTTATAAAGACCGAAAATATTAAAATGAAACTAGTCTTTCTGGTAAATTTCAACTACCTATCTTACCTTAACTAATTGTTATTAACTGTAAATTTCAATTTTCTGAACGTGTCATTTGTTACACAAAAAGACATTGGTGGTGTCAATATTCTATTTGTATAGTGCGTAAAATATAAAAAAAGATAAAGCTTTAATTCTAACCAATTCCACCTTGACCAGACCAAAGTCCTCGTCCAAATCTTTTAATATTACAAATAATCCTAAGTGTTAGGAAATATAAGATCTCAATAGCTGATGTTATAGAAAAACCGATAAATAAACCTAAAAGTCCTCCTGTATTAGAAAAGAACTCAGTCTTTCCATAAAGCTCGTGTCTTTCCAACGCTAAAAACTGCATTTCTTTAAAATAGACAATAAGTCTTGATAAACGAGATCTGAAAATTGTTTGTTATATAAACAGAAATAAAATTAATAGCAATTACAAACTTTTCGATATTGGAAAATGCTTCTGAGTATTTATCTCCCATTAGATTTTTTAGTACAGCAAAACTTTCACGCCATGCCCAATCACTTTGAGATATTTCCACTTCATACTGTAGTGAAGTACACGAAGGTAAGCAGTTACAATTTATCATTGTGTTATTTGCATCATTTAAAAGAAAATTACCTGAAACAAACAATTATTAAGAATAATAGCAAACAAACGAGAAATCATTACTTTGGCTTATTTCTATACAAATCAAACTTGCAGGTCCGCAAATAGGAAACGATCTTGATCCTAAAATTACAATTACAATTAATTTCTGATGTAGTGACTAAGTTTTTACTCACTTGGCATATAAAAAGGAATACATCCGCATTTCTGTATGGTATAATTTGTTAAGCATTCGTCAAGGCAGTTTTCTTGCGAATAACTATTAAAATATGTTAATTTTCTTTCATTAGAAAAGTAACATTTTCTGTATTCTGGATTGTAGTGTTTAAGATCTTCTGAGACAGTAATCATTTTAGGTTTGATTGCAACTGAAACAATTTGATCGAATGGTAGTCTGAAACTAGCATCCATATTTGGAGATTCTGTTGGATGGTGAATATTTACCTAAAAAATTACCTAAAATCTATAGAAAAACTTTTAACACAAACTAAGGTACTTGAAATCCTTCATTAGCATCTGAACACACGTGATCCATATGACTACTATTGGCATAAACATCGATTATTAGACCACCACTGATCCCAGAAAGAAAGGTTCGTCTTGGAAAATCATCTGCTCTATCTTCGTTTAGGTAACCTTCTTCTAAAGACCACCTTTTCGATTTGGTATGACTTGTGGAAGGTACACTTCTGTATGTTCTGTAATAAAGGCCATCTATGTGTACAGGCAGCTTTACTATAAATAAAGATTAACAACTTACTCGGGATCAACTTGTAGTTCTTTAGGATCTATAATATTAAAACTGTAACATAAACCTTCACTGGTATAAATATCTGATAGAATATCCTTATTGCGTTCTTCTCCTCGCCAAATGACAAACCCATCATCTACAATAGCAGGAGAGACCTAAAAGGGAATTTGTCTTATTAATACATTATAAACTGAACTCAAGATCTGCTGACGGCAAGATTTTTGTTCAGAAATGCTGCTTAGTGTTCGAGGACGGCTCGGTTTGAAACTCGAAAAGGACTCTCCGCGTCCAGTTTGAGGTTCCAAGAGGAACCTGTTCTGCTTGGTTTAAAGTCTAAGAAGGAGACTACCTATGAGCAAGTTTGATGTCTTAGATAGATATGTTCTAGTTTTTTTTCCTAGTTACATGTAAGACATCTGACAACCCTACTTAGGAATCTTGAGTTAAAGTCTTACTTCTAATCCCTTCTATGAATGATGAGACTATGCGATAAGTTGAATAAGCAAAAATCAGAATCATAGAAAACTGTGTAAACATTACTTTTGTATTAGATTTTGTAAGCAGAAAGGAAAGTAGTTTACTGAAAGTAAAGTTGTCTTAATCTTAACTGCTGTCGATAATCCAGAATTTTTCTTTCCAATGAGACTAACAATAATGCCAATAAGTAAC
>VTPC01083158.1:0-13329 GCA_011009095.1 Ignelater luminosus | reverse complement strand
CGTAGCAAGAGTACTAAGAGCAGCAAGGAGGTACCAGTAAGAATAATAAACATTAATTCAACTCCGGTTAGGCTTCCAGCAAAAACACGCATAGGGACAGTCGCTGTATGTAATAAGCAAGAACAAGGAATAGATGGCTATGTCTTTAGCACCCCCAAACAGCATTATTTACGACGCTGGACATGGCTAGTGAACACCATCAGGTGTCTATCGTAGAACAAGATCGAGAGAAAGCAGAATTCAGCACTCTTTTAGGGCACTACGAATGGAACCGCATGCCGTTTGAGCTCGCCAACGCACCAAGCACTTGGCAGCGACTTATGTATACAGTTTTGTCAGGACTAGTCGGTGAGCAATGCTTTGCATATCTTGATGATGTGATTGTATTTAGCACAAACAACCCAGGGATACATCTACAGAGATTAAAGGCAGTATTTGGCTGTCTTAGGAAAGCGAACTTAAAACTAAAACCAAGTAAGTGCAGGTTTTTACAGCAAGAAGTCACCTATCTAGGTCATGTTGTTTTTGCAGATGGAGTAAAACTTAACCCCCAAAAGGTACTCGCAGTACAACAGTATCCAGCGCCAGTAAATGTAAGAGAAGTACGAGCTTTTCTAGGATTAGCAGATTTTTATCGCATGTTTATTCCCACATTTGCACAGCAAGCTCTACCGTTAACAAATCTAACACGAAAGGACGCAGGATTCGAATGGTCCCAAGAACAACAACGAGCATTCGAAGACCTAAAAACCCAACCATGCAAGGAACCTGGCTTGAGGTATCCCGACTTGGCCCAACCGTTTACGCTGTCGACCGATGCTTTGGGAACAGCTATTAGTACTATCCTGAGCCAGAAAGTAGGAGCTTGCGAACAACCCATTGCTTATGCTAGTCGTAAACTAAACAAAGCCGACACAGTGGTACTAGAGCTGACCGACGAGTAACAATGGGGACACAAATCTTGATAATTTGGAATGTACTTGGTTAAATAATTAATCAAGCCCAATATTCTCAATTTTTCTTTTTTATTTTTAGGCTGCTCTATCTATATATTCAGGGTTAGGTTTAACACCTTTTGATAAAAAAATCTGACCAAGATGTTTAACAGAATTTACTTTATATTGTATCTTATTCTTATTAAATATAACACCAAATCTTTTGGTTCGTTTCAACAGATATCAGTTTAGAAAACTGGTCTTACGGTCAATCCATTGCTTTCGCAGTATTGGAAACAGAAAGCGAAAGGCATTGGTGGAACTACACTGGCTACGATTCTCTGGCAAGACTGTCAATATGCAAATACATAGGGAAAATGATTTCTCCATCTTAAGACATTATCCCACTAAAGAAAAGCTTTTTAAAAATTGTATTGACGTCCCATATAAAAAAATTGAGGGTAATATTTCTAGTTATGTCTTTAATTTATTTATTGGCAAGATGGATTGACCTGTAAATTAGGGAAAACAACAAAAAGTGAAAAACAAATTAGTACTACGCCTACTAGCACTACCAGCGAGAATACTTAATAACAAACAATAATTTGTCAAGTGCAAATGTCATTATCCTGCCTTTAGCAATTTAGTTAATCTCGTGTATTGTATTGTTCCATATCTTTTCTCTATAATTGCGCTTATTGTACAAAAAAGTCTTTTTCAAGACTAAAGTTGTAGGTTTACTAACTTCTTAATTCTTAAAAAACATAAGATTAGGCAACCGTCATAACAACGATGCAATGCGTGTAACATGACAAGCATTCTAATAAACATCCTGTTTTTCAAAAGGCGGCGAACGCAGCCGCAAGCATGATTTCACAGCCGACTGGACCCAGAAACATTTATGAACACTTTGTTACAAATGCGATCGCTTAGTAGAGTAACCTCAAGACTATAAATACAACTGAGGCAAGAACGACAAATATATCTACTAACAAGTCTTGCCCATCCGATAGTACAAACACAACTGGAGTTGCAAGAAATAGATAGATAGAGAGAGACAGATAAGTAATCGGACTGAAGTTTTTTGTTAAACCGGTTACATTAAAACTTACTTTAAAACTGGTATCGGCTCCTAAATGCAATTCCCATTTTGAGTTACACAATATTATTTAAATTGACAGTACTTGCGTCGCGTAAAACATCTAGTGAATAATGTTGAAAAGAAAAAGTAATAAAAAAAATTACAAGCACATGCCAAAGTGTTTATTAGATCAAAACAGTCCATTATAAATAATTAAATGTAACAAGCCATTGTAACTTACATGCTCAAGTTCGTCATTACTTCTGATTTGGTCATATCGTAGTTTATGTTACAATAACTGTTTTTGTAAATTAGAATTTCTTTTTCCTAATCGTGGATCAAAATGATACTTATTATTTGTACCGCGACCTAAACGTGGTGTAAATGGTGGCGATCTTTGCGTTATTAGTTCTCTGTTTAAATCTGCATCATATATCCAAATAGTATCAGGGTCAGTTTCTTCTATCAGTTCTCTACCGAGGCGAGGTACAAAATTTGAATTGGGCTTTCCATCTAAAACAAGTAATAGTTAATTTCTATTTGGAGACGTTAAAATAGTAGTTTCGCGTTCTTACCACTGATCGTGTAGGCAGTCCATCCTGGTGGTTCTTGAATATTATCCAATAAAGATTCCAACTGTTCTTTATTTAAAGAAGAAAGCTCGTGGGTTTCTTCCAATGGAGATACGTTCTTCTTTTTGCGACCCAAACGAGGACTAACGTACCACTGGTATTTCTGAGGTGTAGCTGTATTTGCTAATTTGTCATTCTGCAAAAGCAGTGTACAATTTATTAGTTTTAAAAACCGAGTATTTTGATTTTTTTACATTTATAGGAAGGACTAATAATAAAAATCAGATTCATAGATTACCATTACTCACCTCGTTATGATCTTCCGCAATAGCTACAATGATGTCATGGTTCTTGTGTACACTTCTGAAAGTGAGAACGTTTTTATATAGTCTTGAAGACGTCGACATCACCAGGAGGTCTTGACAATTGCAACCCCTGCTGCTCTTGCAAATCCATGATTAATTTATCACACATCTCTTTCTAAGCCTTAGGACGTGTCTAATTTTATTAGGTTCTGTTAAAGGGCGTCATTCTCATGTAATTTGAATTTCAAATAAAAATTTAATGGCGTTTATAACAGAATGCACCGGACAGTTTAGTTGGTGGTCTTCAGTCGTAGGTACAGAAAATAACTTTTTTTTGAATTTTATATATTTAGTAGCAAGTTTTGTTTCTTTCTATTTGTTTCTTAGTTTAAGGACTCTATAAAAACATTTTTTAAAAATGTTTTACCAATTATTCTTAAATATATCATAATTATTGCTGATATTCTGTTAAAAAAAACTGCAGATGATAACGAATTCAGCCTTTTGTTTTTGAAGACAAAATTCAAGTAAACAAGATCTTATTAATGCGGCTAATGACGTTTTAACTCTCAATAAATAGAACTTAATATTACTTGGCTGGATTTAATAGAAATCTTTAGAAAATACTACAATTTTATATTTTTGTCGTAAAGCAGAAGATGTTAAACAAGCTCTTGTCAGCACTAATCGCCTTAAGGACGTTTATATATGTTTCTTTCTGCTCTGTTCTTTCTATTGTTTTTTGTATAAATCGATTGTTCTGTTTTTTTATTTTTAGGACGTAGTAATTTCAGTAATGAACGGAAAAAGGTTATATTTTTTATTACGTATACATTTTATATTACATTTTTGATATTTTCTAAAGCTTTGTGACATGTTATTCGGGGTAATTTTCAATAAGTGCGCAAGAAAGCACGAGTTTGAATGGTTCTCATTCTTGAATATGTGTAAGAGTCAATCTCTGTACTCGTACCTACGATATTCAACCCCAAGGGGTTCGTTCTCGTACAATCCAATATTGTTACTTTGACACAATGTATTAAAAAAATGCTGCAATTTAGGGAAAGAAGAATTAATGTTTGACGAGGAAAGCGATCCTGATTTTGAGATAACGTAGGATCTTGCTGTAGCCCGCCGAATTTGAGAAGTTTCGAGAAATTCTATTTTACTAGAAAACGAAGAAAACTCAAGAGTAACTGATCTTAAGAATAGAAACTTCTTTTATTTCTCAAAGGCATAACTAAAGTCTTTCTTCTATTCTCCGCCTCTGATAAGGATAGCAAACGCAAAACTATATAGAGTAGTAGACACTTTAAAATAGCAAACATGTGGAAAATCCCATCCCAAGTCATACGGCAAGAAAGGCCTAATTTCTGTAGAGGAATGCGCCTGTCAAGTGTTGGCACTCATTTTCAGAACACCCTGTAGAAACAAAAGGAACAACTGGAAAACTGTCAAACAGTGGCGATGGACTTTCCCATTCCAAGAAGGCACACTTCATTTCATAATTCAGTTAGAACTAAATGGCCTGGTTTGAAATTTGAATCTATCAAAAGCTCGAGTAGTGATTCTAGTAAGAATCAAAATCACAAGGATACAAGTTGTCAGTTCCAAATAGTTACGTGTATCTCTGATTGTTTCACATAATGTTTGATTGCATTGTTGCGGCAACAACGAACAACATGCAACTTAGGTGTATGTAACTAAGGTAACTTTATTGCTCCCGGAAGTAAATTCTCTGTATATCGTAATCGTCAGAAAGAAATGCCACAATGTTTCACAACTGAAGAAGGTCCTTGATAATGTAATGCTTGCATTAGGCTCTAAACACAATGCAAAAAGACGCCATCTTTCATTGATTCTTAGAAACGGAGCTTAATAGCCATTTTTCTACACATAGAAAATACTCTGGTAAGAATGTTAATTGTGCAAGTTGGCAAAACTTTTTTTTCTGACATTTAAAGAAATGTGCGTTGTAAAACTTTAATTATTTTCTCGTTTAATATTATAAAGTTCATAACATAAAAACTAGATGTTTTTGTTCATCCATACTATTAATTATTATACTCACCCTTTAGTTTCCATTCTGTTCATCTGAAAAAATTCTATGAATGAATGAATTGCAGATACTGCTTTTAAAAGTTGTGGCAAGACAGTGATTCACAACTTTCATGCACGAAGCATTGTCAGAACTAACTGAGCGTGGCAGAATTTTCTTACCACCATTGCATACAAAACTTCGGTTTAATAAAGAACATCGTCAAAGCCGTGAACAAAGAAGGACATGAATTCCAATATCTGAAACAGAATTTTCGAATTTAACCGATGCAGAAATTATAGATGGTAAATAGGTTTAGAAAAAAGTCCCAAGCTACTTAAAATGTATCGTTTTTAAAGCAGTAACAAGGCATTTTAAAAAACACAAAATCTAAATACTATAAATAAATTGTCTGCAAACTTCTTATGAGTTATCAAGCATTTTTAGGTTGTAACGTGGGTCTTAAAATACACTTTGTAGATTTCCATTTGTGCTTTTTTCCTCTGAATTTTGATGATATTAGTGATGACTGATGAGCATGGAGAATTTTATCAAAACATTGCCACTATCGAAAAACGTTACCAAGGGAAGTGGAATAGCAAAAATTTATGCCGATTACTGCTAGACATCGATATCAAAGACTTGTACAGCTTGTTACAAAAGCAAATCAAAGAGTACATAATTGCAATACAATAGTGTACAGTCTCGGCAAATGAATGCGGTTCATCCTTGAATAATATTTCCCTCTTTTTCAAAGCCTACTAACAAAACAAAAAAAAAACATTTTGTGAATAAAGTATTTACCCAGCCGATTGAAAAATGTTTTTTGTTAGCTTATTTTGGCAGTAAATCATATGATTTACTAAATAGCCTAATTATACAAAATAATCTGAATTTATACAATTATAAACCACTTTAAGTTTTTAAGAGTAATGAGAGGTTGTTTTATAACAACAAATGTCGTATGTAACGTTCACTTTTTGTTCCCGTTACATGTGTTGTGGTTAACCTGTGCTCTCGGTGTGTTCTTGTATTTTTTTAAGCTTTCTCTTGTTGAAGAGGTTTTTGTACTTGTTGTGAGTTTACACTGATAGATATTAAGAAATTATCCCTCATAGTGGGTGTGTGATTATTAAATAAATAAAACACTCCAGTCGCCCCATAAGTATACTGGAGTGTTTTATTTACTTAATTACACTGATAGGTTGATTATCTCTTGTAACGGTCTTTTGTCGTTATTATCCCGTCACATGGTAAACCTCACGGTATATCATCAACCTTCCTTGTGAGACACCGCGTATATAAAAAAGTTCCATTAACAACTTATTTTTTTGCTTTGCAGCAAGATTCCAATTATTAAGATTGTGTATAAATACCCGATTTTTGCATTATTTTGCGATCCAATTAGTTCATTTCTTCCATGGGAAGTGTGATAATTTGCAGACTGGTAAAACTCTTTCGAATTCTGGGGGGAACGCGGCAAGCGGGCCGACAGAAACAATCGAGTCGTGAGTAGTGCAAATACTTCCTGCACCTCTTTCTCTCGCTGGGGCGATTTCCACGTTGGAGAAATATAAAAAAACCCTTTTATCAAGGGGTAAGTTAACTTCTTTTCTCGCATCCCTTGCGTCTTCGTAACTAATTTTTTTTTTTAGATCTCTACATCAGATTCCTCTGGTGTTAACGAATCTTTCAGAGATTTCTTCGGTGGAAGCCAAAGAAGTTCTAGGGATTCCGTGGGCTTATCGATGATACTGTAATTTTCAACGACCGTCTGATTGTCTACCTCAGATTGCTACCACGAGGAATGCTGGATTCCCAAGCTAGCATCTAACTAGTTTAACCATTTCACCGGAAGTCCCAGAAGCGGATAGGTTAATCGCTTACGAAAACCCGACTTTTTAAGAAATTTCAGGTTCCATCCGGTACCAATTTGTGCTATTAATTCAGTTTAGTTAATTTTTTTTGTTAATTAAATCCTTGTTTAAAATTTAGAGTGACCTCTTCATGTTAATAAGAATCATAAACTTTTATTAAAACCCTTTGTAATTTAATTTTTTTGTTTGGTCTGTAACTTCAAAATTTTTTTAAACAATCTAATTTTCATGAATAATGTACTATTCGGATTTAAATTGAAGATTTTCTTTTGAACGTTGTTTTCCAGGTCTATTTTACTTTCAGAAAGCAAATTTCGATCGAAAGCTGCTTCCTTCATCACTGTGGTAAGATTTATTAAGAACTTCAATGATTATCCGAATCTTGCTTTTATTGTTTAACTTTTTTACTTAAATTTCATCGTACACCGAAATGATTTCAAATTCGGTTCTTTTAGAAAACTTAATTCTTGTAATTTCAGATTAGTACAAATAATTATTTTGTTATATCGGAAATTTTTATTGCCATTCATTTTGTGTTTGGATTTTTCTCTTAGCGCTTGAACAGCTTGAGATTATTCGCCTGGTGTACTTTACGATAACATTTGTGTAAATTTTATCTTGTTACCTTGGATTTATTTTGTCAATTTTTACGATTATTTCCTTATATTTAAATGCTTTAAAATTTGTTTATTTATTTAACAATTTCTGTCATTATTAACTAAAATTCAATTAATTTTTTTTTGAAAATGAAGATACTTATATTTAATTTTTTTAGTCATAATCTGTTGTTAAAGTGTTATAATAATTTTCTATTGCTAATTGGTTTAGGTTCAGGAGTAGAATTTTAATGCATAGAAACTTTTAATTTTGGTTCTACTGAAATTGTCAGTTTTAGCTTCATTTCTAAAGTAACAATTTTTTGTATGAAACTTTTCTATTGTGCTTACTCAGAATTTATTGTAAATACAAGTTAAATTTATTTAGAATTTCAATATACGTTGATGGTTAGTTACTACCTGGTGTTTTATTGTAAGTATAATCTTTGGCGTCCCGCTCCCAAGTCTACCCACTTGAGTTCAACTGGCCTAGGACCCAGAGATCCTAGAAGTTTTTTTATTTTTTTTTCAGTGACGCAAGGTTTACGTTACACTCTTTAGTAGCTTTTTTGATTATTTGGCGAACTTTATTATTATAGCAAGCGGCACATAGGGTATAATTCTTCAAACACTTAAATCTATTTTATTATTGCAGTATTTTGAACTGTCACAGCTGTTTATGTATTTCTGTATAATTAATTTTAAGGACTTGGCTCTTACAGCAAAAGCTCAAATTCAGATACAAGTGGTGTGACTTGTAAGCTTTATTTACCACCACTGGTCAAGAACAAAGTAATTCCTGATTGTTTATACAAAACTAATTAAACAATGTATTACTACTATTCGAAGCTCATAGTGGTAAGAGAGATGCAGATAAAACTAGTTCATTTGAATCTAAATATCGATTTTATTAATTATACCAAAACTAGTTTTAAATCTCTAAAATGATTTCAGTATGAATTTAAATCCGAATCATTATTATTATCGTCTAAGGGGGCAAAAACACAGTGATGTGTCACATTTAGACCCCTTTAGCTACGCGCCTGTTATATGCGGGTTTTTGTTGTTCATTTTCGTAATTTAAAAAAGATTCTACACTTCTATTGATCTTGTGCTGGAGAAAAACCGTTAGACACAGGTGGGATAATGGCACTATGAGGGGTAAAATGTTTTCAGACAGATTTAAGCCTTCATAGAGGTAAGTTCTCTTTTGGAATATTATGAATATTATTTTTATTTTTAATGCTTAAATTAATAAAAATACGTAGCAGTTGCTTTGTAATTGTTCATTTAACATTGTAAATATTGTATATTAGTAACACTACTCATCACTAAGTTTTTAAAAGCTTTTAATAATTTTATTTTAGATATGGTTCATGGGAAATTTATTTAAGGCGACCACAGAACGAGAGATGCTTATACCAGTGGTGAGTGCGGTGATATTGGTATCTTGACAAATTGTTAGAAAAATCGTTTGAGTTTTAAGTTTAAAATCTGGTGCGTGTTGTATTTAAACAAAAAAGGACACAATCTATTACTGCGTTGAAACAATCCGAACACCCCGGAAATGTTAGTGGTTTGCAATGAAACTTGGAGATATGTAATGTATAATTCATATCAAATTTAGGTAGAAAAACGAAACAAATAGTACGTAGGACGAATTTAACAACGAAATCTTAATAATTAAATAGGTTTCTAACGATAGAAATTTAACAAATAAAAAATTATAAATGTATGAGTGTTCGGATTTTTTGTAAATCAGTATTGTAACGGTCTTTTTGTGGTTATTAGCCCGCCACATGATTAATTGTACGGTATATCATCTTTCTTCCGTGTGAGACACCCGGTATTTACTAAAGTTCCTTTGATAATTGATATACGCTTCCAAATTCTGGGGGAATGCAACACGCAGGCAGGACAGAAAGATTCGACACGTGAGAGCGTGTGGTGAAGAGATTTGATTTTTACTTTCACTGCTCTCCACCAGTGTTTCTTAGTTGATCTCGATTCTGTTTCTTATAAATAGTTGGGTTAATTTCTAAAAGTTGTAAGTAATTTTTAAAAATCTACATGACGGTTTAACTTTGTTAGTTCTGAAAAAGCTTTTATGTTGCACTTGTCCTTGTTCTGGGGTATTTTTTTCATCATGGACGAATGTTTCTTTTTCTTTATCACATATTTAGAAGTGATATTGATATTGATATTAACTTGTTCTATATCTTGTATCGTTTCTGCTATTTTTTTCTGTTTGCTTTGTTTCTGCATATTCTTGACCATTATTATATAATTCTATTTTCATTGAAAGTAACATCTCTGTTCATTATTCCTTGATTAATTACAGGACCAATAGGCGATAAAAAATATTTGCAGATGTTTCTCTACAAATAAAAGTACTAGAAATCAAGTCAGTTTCAGTCAGACTGTGCTTATATGTATTCTTATTACATTTTTATTAATTGGGTCATTATTTAAATTTATCTCTCTTCTGAGCAGCCACGTATTATTATAGTTTTCTGTAAACTTCAGGTCACAGATTCAGTTCTGTATGTAACGAGTCATACTTGTCAATTCTTGCATGAGGTGCATAAAGTATTAATATATTTTGATTTTAGGTTCTTCTTTATATCGTATTGATGAGCATCGGATTGTTGGAGGTAATACAACTGTAGAAGATAATTTTCCGTTTATGACATGTATACTATTACGCGAAGATGGTACTCTAAAACTTCAGGGTGGTGCAACAATCATCTCATCAAACTGGGTTTTAACAGGAGCTCACTGTTTACTTACATATGGGGTGAGTTATCTAGCTACTTCGTATAAGATGCACAGGGTTAGAGAAGAAACGGATTTTAGTTACCCCGCGGACGGTCATTTCTCGTAAACATAAAGTAGAACCGCCACAGCGCTAACCTGACAAATCGGAAACCGGAGTGGATCGACAGTACGCCTTGTAGGCAATGTGTCCTTGAACAATAAAGCCGGGAAATGGGTCAACGGCGAAATCTTCACTTTGTTGTTATACGGCTTCACCATAAGCCAATTACATGGTCACTTGATAAAGTTACACAACTCATTAATATTTTCTTTAAGCTTAACCTAAATAAACTCAAGCGATAAACCCGGTGTATTGTACTTTTCTCTATTCTTAACTGTATGGTGACTCTCAAACACCAGAGGACCTGGAGCCTGAGCGACGGTCTCGACGTTTAGCGGGTACAACTTGCTAAGGAAAATAATGTTGGTTTTATTTATAAACAACGCGTAGTGCCCGGAATCCTTAGAGAGCCTCTATTAATAACAGTCAATAAATACTAAATGTTCAATTCAAACACAACAAAACGTATATCCACCCTGAAATACAAACAGCAGCAGATGCGATAGATCAGTCTGATTCCATTCAAATTTATTTAAAATCGATCCAATTTCATTCAGATCAATTCGAATCGACTCGGATCAATTCCAGTCGTTCCAGAATCTATTCAGATCTCTGCAGAATCGATTCAAATCGTTCTAAATCGATTCACATCAATTGTAATCTATTGAGAATCATTTTGATTTTAATCGATGTTTTAACTAATTTTATTTACTTGTTAATCATGAGAGAATATTCCTGCGTAAATAATTTGTGTTGAAAATTTCGAGATATCTCGGCGTATTGATACATATTAGACAAAGATAAATGTATGAATAAAAGCAACGAGTAAGGAATCGGAACTTGCAACACAAACTAATGATGCAAAGATATTTTCTCGCGATTAGGGGTGTAAATACGAATCTTATATAACATGTTTATCACTAAAATTGTTTGAAATAAAGCCAATGAATCACATGTTGTTTATCTAATTTGGACACCAACTACAAGGTCATATAACCGGGTGAATTCGATCACAGAAAGAATTTCCTTCGGACTCCAGGTTCTATGTAATTCACGTCGGTCCAGTATAAATCTGCCCTATGTAAACATTTTTACATTATTAACGCATTATGGCAGGTGTCATCATTGCTGCACTATCCGGGCGGATAAATAATCGGTTTCAATAAAGAACTGTTGACGCAATAAAAGATTCTATGTCTACGATTTTTGGACACTTTGTATAATTATACTTCAAAGAGATCTAGTAAAACAAGTACACTGAATAAATAAAATTTAATTATTGGGTTGATGAAATTCATTTACTAATACAATAAAGTCTATCTGTCGAATATCTTGAATTGATCAAAATCGGTATGTCGAATTGATTGGAATTAATTGTTTGAATCGAATAAAAGAGATTTACTGGTTTACGATTGCTGTACTAAACAAAACAAATTACTTAAATTGATTTCTTGAATTAATTTGTACCGATCCACAGGATTGGATATAAATTTTCTCTCTTGTATCAATTTAAATAGATTTTCCAACCGATTCTAATCGACTTTTCGATTCAAATCGATTTGAATCGAATTGGTTTTACATTTACTTTTGAATTAAATTGTATTGTGCAGAAAAAAATCGATTTTTTTTTATTAATCGATTTATCTCCCGAGGATATTGCTAGGGCTATGTGTAATAATCGATTAATCCGAAAATAACCAATTAATTGAAAATTCGATTATTATTTTACAAAATCGATTATTACGATTGTCTTGTTTATTTTGATTATAAGATTATCCAATTTATTAATTATCCGATTATCTGTTATTATTAGAAATGAAACCGTCTGCGTCTGTTAATCGGCCATTCCGTGCCCTAATTGGATAATTGAGAAATCAAGTAATTACTGAAGAAACCGATTAATTAATTGCTTGATTTTAGTTTGCCTAATTGTTTAGTTGATTCAGCTGCTTACATTATTATTTAAGGGTTGTGTTTTAGTCCTACCCACTAAGTCGTAATTTACCACAATCTTTGCTTATACCTAGGAGGAGGCCTGTTTTAACGTAAAGTCTCTTAAAAGAGAAAAGCAATCGACGAAACTGTAATACAAAATAATCAAAATGCTTTTACCTAAAATTTTATATTATTTTATTATTATTTCTCTATTATTTTTTTTGTTGATGACGTCCGCATTTGAGGCTATTAGCCTTGTTTAAGATAAATATAAGTAGAAACTGGTTTCTTCCTCATTTGAACAAGAGAATAATGACCTCTTATATTTTGGACCATAGCCGATTATGTTTGAGGTAGGTAACGGATTATTTTCTGTGTAGCTCCTGGTCTGTTACTCAAACAGGCACTTAGAGTTTGTGGTAGTTCGTACTGAGCACATGTATTTGAGTAGAGAAGGCAATCAATAAGAATGTGCTTGACGTTCAACACAACCTGATAATTCTCACACGTTGGAGCACAACACACAACACGTTTGTAAAAAGTGAGCGTGTGTTGCATTAGTGTGGTCTATTCGAAGCCTTGTTAGGGCTACTTGCTCTCTACGCAGCAGGCGGAACGGTACCCATTTATTTACACCAGGCTTTACGTTTTTCAATTTTAAGCGGATGTTATTCCACTTAAGTCGCCACGTGTTGGTGATTGTAATGAAAAAGCCCTTCATCCAGTATGCCAGTGGCAACTTTGCGGGCGGTTTCATTGGCTTTTTGATTTTTAGCTATGCCCATGTGAATGGGAATCTACCCAAATATTATCGTTTTTTTCATTGTTGTGCAGCTACCGGCGTAGCAGCACGATATTCTTTACGTGGGCGCCCTCGTAAAATACATTTGTTGTCGACTCTAAGACGCTTCTGGAACCTGTTTATATCCACGTATCAAAGAGCCTGCCAAATAGTATACAAATCTGCCGCGAAAATGCTGGCTATAGGTAATAACGACCACGCATAAGAGTTATTTTGAATGGCAAACACACTGCCTACTCCATCGTTAGTTTTCGACCCGTCAGTGTAAATGATTTGACTGTCAAAGTACCTGTCTGTTAGAATTGAAGGT
>VTPC01083116.1:0-13240 GCA_011009095.1 Ignelater luminosus | reverse complement strand
GATTATACTGACTTAATTTCAATTCTCTTGCGTAAACAAAGTCATAGCAATGTATACAACTAATTTGCGCTGCAGAACTTACACTGCATTATCAGGGTCAGAAGTCACTCCAAACCGTACTGCATAATCTAAAATTTTACTCTAAAGAAAAAAGAAAGAAAAGACTTTATTACGTAACACAAACGAAGTAGATAATGAATAAATTTACTAATCTATTACTACCTTATGGTTATAAATAACAGTTGATTGCACTCGAGTTTGGGATAGAAGTTGATACTAAATCAGTACCATAGGATTTGTTCTTACTTTACAAAACTTCAGCAGCTTGCGGAGTGGTCATTGACCTTTCATGTGCTTTAGCGGCAACGTACACAAAGGAAAGTACTTTATTTATACATGAAACAATGTTTAAGCATGAAAGATGTACGCAATAACATTTAATGTTGTGGAATTAACAAGTGTTCATTGTTACCAAATACGTCTTTAAAACGAAATAATTACTAAATACTGTTTATTTTATTGACAGAGAACTCGGTATCTTAAAATATTGCTATAATTCGATAGGTCTTCAAAACTGAAACCAGGGGGATTGCAGCGTTTATGGTCCCAGTACTTCACTGGATAAAATACGGTTAATGTTTCATCAACCCAAGAAAACGATAGTTAAAAGGAATTCCGTTTCCTTAGCACTCACAAAAACTTTTTGAAATCCGCTAAAGAGAAGCATAAATTAAACTCACAAAACTACTGCTGGTAAATTTTCAAAAGAAAAAATGTTCGGTACGATACGAGGATGAGTTTGCGGTGCGAACTCCTTAAAACAACACCCCTTCTACGGACACGTGAAGCTGACCTCTTACTCTGTCTTGATCTAAATCTCTCTTGTAACTCAGCATTTTTGCGCGCACAAAGCGCGCTAAAATCCAGGCCACGCCTTACCAGACGCGGTCGAAAACGTGCTAAAACGAAAAATAAAAGTCAGATTCAAACAGGAGGTACAAAAGACCCCAATGCACCCCAAGTGCGATGGAAAATTCAAGCGTGAATTAATTGA
The DNA here is from genome assembly GCA_011009095.1 of Ignelater luminosus. Taxonomy (NCBI): domain Eukaryota; kingdom Metazoa; phylum Arthropoda; class Insecta; order Coleoptera; family Elateridae; genus Ignelater; species Ignelater luminosus. Next base: position 12,186 of record VTPC01083116.1, on the reverse strand, counting down.
TATTAAATCAAGCTTGGTCTGGAACAGTGCCAACGGAATTCTAAGAAGCGCACATTACACCAACGAAGTTGAAAAATGTTTTTGACAAAACAAAAAAGGTTTGATAAACGAAGCTAAATTAACAAAAGATTTCAATGAAAAACAAAATTAAAAAAATAACGTTTTAATATTTCAAGATTTGCGAAAATAAACTGTTTTTTAAAGAGAAAAACTGTGGGGTAAAAACCCAAAAAGTTACGAAAGAGGAGTGTTAGGAATTCATACTGGAAGCCTCGAACAGAGATTTTTTACATATCAAGGTGCGTACACCAAACATGTTGGTTCTAAAACTTCTAATAATTTTATATTTTTGCTAATACGTAGCGTTGACCTAAAGAGTTGACAAAAATGGCACTGTACAAAATAGATGGACCTTCAACCTTAAGACTGCTTTTATAAAAAAGAAGTAATACAGACCATTAGAAGCAAGGAAACGCTCATAGTTTCTAAATTTCGATGTCGTTCGTAAGTTCCAACATATTTTGCGGATTCCTTAGGAGAGTGTACTGAATTTCAAGGGATCTACGCAACCACAGTTTAAGAAGCATTCTGATGTGTGTACTAAACAAAAAAAGGGATAAAGATATGATTATGTGCATGATTTTTATTCTAAAATACACACAGAAATCGAATTTGTCTATATCAGTAATTGGAAGCTTTATCACTCAAAATGGTCTGTCTAAATCTATCACACCATCCGAAGCGGCTTGACAAGACAAAAATATCTTCATAGAATAAAGTGAACAAACACCACGTTCAGTTTACAGCAACTGTAATTGCCGACTAGACGCCAGTTGTTTTGAGATCTAAATAGGAATGAAGACTAACTATTGAAGGTTGGCAAGTTTTTGACGTGCAGTAGTTCTATTGAATCCTATTACTTGTAGATATTTTGGCGACTTACATCGCATACTCCTGTTTTTAATATTTTCTGTTTAAAATATCTGCAATTATAAAGTCTAGGCAAATACCTATCTGGAATTTCCAAGCAACAGCAGATACCAAATTTGAATATCTAAATCGAAGCAACTGTAGTCAAAGAAAAAAAATGCTTGCTGTATTTTTACAAAAACAAACAATTCTTGATAACGAATGTTTGTTATGTGATACCATGCAGAAGAGCTTAGACGTGCAAATGATACAGAGATAACAAGAAGATAGGATAGGATAAAGCGATAAGAAAACTGTCCTTCGAGGGTTTGTGACCCTACTTTTTATTATAGCATGCCCCTAATTTATTATCAGAATTAAGCTCTGATGCATCATATCAATCTTTTCGCATTAGTGGCGTAGACGTTTCCGTATATAGAAATTCTTGGTTTTTACCAGATTTTTATCAAACAAATGGATGATTTTATTCTTGTCTGTTTCACCCCCTTTCCACGTTTGTTTTCCATAGTGATATACACTAATAATAGAAACATGCCTGAAATAGCATTGATTTTTGTGCAGTTTCTGCACGTGTTCCCTTGAAGGTAGTCTTAGCTACAAATACCATATATGATTTACCAGAATCTTGGATTTTTGATTTTCGAATATTTACGTTCCAGAAGACGGTTTGCAAAGAGTATATTTCCTTTGTTGTATTGTCATTTACTTGTAGGATTTCGGGCAACAGCTGCAGAAAAGCTGCTGAAATATCTTTGTTGTTAATAGCGTCTAAAGTTATGTGTAGTAGTTTCTTTAACAAGTTGAGGTGGCTGGTATATGGTACGTTTCCCAGAAGTTGAGATAAAATGGCGAAGTTGTTTGTTGGTATATCTGGGCATGTTGCCCGGTGCGTAACTGCAGCTGGAGTGTTGACTACAGCAGCGTAGCTTCGTTGATGTGTGGTTTTCACGTTTATGAGGTTATCGGGTTTGGGAGTGGAAAACGTGGAAGTGGTTGAGCTGGCGACAGAGAGCCAGTGAATCTTGTAATGGATCGTGGAGCCGTTTGGGGGTATTAGAGGTTGGACTTGTTGCTTTTGTGAAAACTGGGACATCCACGGTAACTAGCTGGGTGATTACCATTGCAGTTAATACATGTTGCCGGCTGGTCCTTATTTGACGCAACGAGGTGCCCAGTGGCAACGTCTTTGGGTCTGGTTAAAGCCTTGGCATCTGTGGCACTGGCTGATTACGTCTTTCTTCTTTCGTGATGTTTCGGTTCGTATCGACAAGGATAGAACCGAGTCAATGTTCCAGATGTTTTTAGCATTTTCTGTGCGGTCAAGTGTGACAAGTACTAGTGGGATCGGACAGCGTTCTCTTCCTACGTGAAGCCAAATAACAGCAGTTACTGCAAAATCTTTGGATTTAAGATCGAAAGCGACTTCGTCGGTTGGAATGGCCTCCGGGATGCCACGGAGAACTACTTTTAGTGGTTTTTCTTCGTTTAACTGATATGTGTAGAAGGATACTAGGGTTTTACGGCCTGTAATTGGAATAAAATCGTCATTATCATTGTTTGGGGCGGTTTGACATTTTGGGTTTTGTAAAATTGTCTTTCAATGAGAAGTGGAGGCCATATTTAGTTGCGGCGAATTTTTTGAGTTTATCGACGAAATCGTCCAACTCTTTTTTATTCATGTCTTCAATTTTTGTTATCATTGCTGATACTTTTGTTAGCGCTATATTGCGCACTACGCTTGTGACAGTTGGGTTTTTGGATTGAATTGCTCTAAAATAGATAAACGTTAAAGAATATTTTCTTTGCGCACTGACTTAGTCCTGAACAGAACTGTTTTTTACACTATCACTGGTGTTTTATTTATCTGTTATTATCGCGTAAAAAAACTTTTTTGTGGAGCGCTAATTTAAATTTGACTTTGACATTTTAATTCAAAGCCCTCCCCAGTCTTCTATGTGTTGAGGTTTCATAAATGACGACCCGTCCAAAATCCAAATGAAGGAAAAAAAATTAATTGAAAGATGCTGTGCTCTCTTGGCGGTCTCGCAATAAGAATGTCTTTATGAAAGTAAGAATTAATAAGTTCACAAGTCAGTACTTCTTGCAGGGTTCTAGCTCTGCAAATTATTTGCTCACCAGTAATTCCATCTTCCAATGTCATTACCATCTCCGGCATCAATATCCCTAGCTTATGATCTTATCCAGTCATCTTTTGACTTATAGTTTCTAATAATCAACACCATTGCCGCCATCTGAAGTCATAACGTCCTCTTCAACAATCATTGCTATTAAGCATCATTAACTTTTCCACTTCCATCACTAAAATTAATCAGCCACGCCAATGTCTTATACTTCAATCGACATCACATCATCAGCAGTCCACATCGTTAGAAATTCACTCCAAACCACCACTTCACTCAATTTTGAGCATTATCTTCATCCCCCAGGACCTCCAACCCGGGTCATTTAGGTATCTTGATTCAAGCCTCATCAATATCTTGCCTGACAAGCATTTAGCTGTCTTCATTGCTGCTATCACTATCTTTATCCATACAACCACCTAACCAATTTCCAACCTGAAGAGGAGCCGACAGTTTCTACGATGACCACTGCTTCCCCGGATGCAGAAATTAAAGATGACTACGACTACTATGAGATGTAAAGAGAAAAAGAAAATTTGATAAGAAAATGTGACAACGTTAAATCAGAAACGCTTTTAGTGGTAGGTAGATAACCAGATCCTGTATATTACACAGTGCAGTTTGCAAAAATAAAAGAACGCGGTTTCTTAATGAAGTTTTACTTTACATTTGGATATTACTTATACAACACAAAATATATTAGCGTGAAATGACACCTCGCACGACATGTTTTTGGAGTATTATTTAAACATCCCGTTTCCGGAACTCTTTATGCCCAAAGAAAATCTTCAGTTGATAAATTCATAGATCCAATATAATGTTTTATTAGAGCGTAGCGTCAAAAAACACCAAAAATGATGGTATACTTGACATATTTTTAGCAAACACGAAAGGGTTCCATAAGTAGTACAGGTTTCAAACTTTAACTGGCTGTAGCAACCATACTAACAAACCGATTGACTCGATTCTCATAATAGCATTTTTATTCAAGTCTTAAATATAATTGGACCTCAAAATTTCTGTCATTGGAACAATTATAAGAAGTTTTTTAGCCTATCTCTAGACATTGTTGCGGGAGGATAAAGAGCGGGGGATAAAACAACACAGAAATGTCCCTAAAGAAGCTCCTCTATCCACTGTCTCTAGCTCATCTTGCAAATACCTCAGACACTGTTGGGTAAAACTTAAGAATTTCTACCAACACCATACGGTCTGAAGGCTGTTTTGACGTATCAAAAATGTTGTCAGATTCAAATAATAGTGTTTTCACGACCCACAAAACCACTTAAAGAGTAAATTGCTTACATCAGTATTTACAAATGTCGACAAGTACCAATAGATACCATAAACAGGGTATTTCGACTTCTGGTATCATGTTCTTATCTTTATCGACAAGATCTAAGTTTGTCGTTGTACTTTGAACTCAGTTTTACAAAAAAAGTCTATTTTTTACTAAAAAGAGTATCATTGCAAAACGCAACGGTGAAGCAACGTAAGAGTTTTAAGCTGACGTTATCAGCCAGAGGAGTGGGAAAAGGGGTGACGCGACTACATTCTCCACCATTTTGTAAAGTACGGTGATATTTGAAGTATACATTACAAAAAAGAAACTGTATGGTCCTAATTTCGCAAACGAAACTATTTCCAGCGCCTAATATTAAAATGTTTAGACTTCAGTGATTAACAAATATTTCTTTTAATAGTACAGACAAGCTTGAAAATGCTGCAAAACAACGAAATTCATAACAAAAACGCAGTATATATGGATATATTGCGTTTTGTTTTTGAAAAACTATTTTTTTTTTCGTTTTTTGGATAACTTTTAAATAATTTGTTTTTCTAACAAACTACCCGCCATTTGAATGATGTTTCAATGTAATTTTTCTCTATTAAGTTTTTGTCAGTAACCATACTCGTTTTTACTTTATCAACCAGCCCGGTCATTATTCACAAAAATTTTATTTAAGCACGCAATTCTGGATCCCATAACTTTGATTAATTGAAACCTCCTACTCGGTTTGCTGACTGAAATTAATAAATACCTTCCCAGAAATATCTCCAATATTGAAATTTGCGGCACTAATTTGTCCTCACTTTGGAAGGTATAATTAGCGTCTGATTAAAGCTTTCCCTGAAGAATTGGGTTCAAAGTTTGGAAAGTTAAAATTTCAAATAATAAATTTTCAAGTTCACATTTCTGCCCCGTTATTCATACTTTTTTTGCCATTAAGATTAAGTGAAAAAGAGTAAAACATCCCATCTGCTCCCGAGATTTATCATCTTTAGATCCTTTATACCGCCATTCTTGTGCCCATTTTTATCTGGAGAAACTTTTTAAAAGGGGGAGGGGATGAGAGGGAAAAATGAAATATAAAAAGAAAAGAATTTTAGTGGTTCATCCATGTATATTTGTCTGTCTTGTTTCTGAAACGTTAGACAAATGCTCAGGACAAGGGCTCGTTTACATGAAAAATTCAGAACCGTTTCGCAACAGGTATGCATACAGTCCGTCGAAATACTTTCGTGCTCTTCATTATAATTTCATTGAAGATCCGAGTACGTTTTCTTGTTCGAGAATTTAATTTATTCGCGTCCCTTTGTAGTTAAATTTATTTTTATTGCATTTAAAATGTGTATTTGTTTTGGAAGAAATACAAGCTGAGAAATAGCCAAACCAGCAATCAGATTAAAAAATTTAGAGAAATCGCTTTTTTGAGAAAAGAAAAGTTTCAGAATGTTGGGAAGGTATTAAATTTTGAAAGCGTATCACTTCCTTGTTGCGTTATTTCCCGCGTGAGGCTCGTGTCGTTGCTGATGACAAGATGTAAAGGTCCCAAACGCTTTTATTTGGTTCGTATTTAAATGTAGAGTTGTAAATTTGTACAGTATATATCTATAAAAGAAGCTTTTTTTATAGAGAAATTAGTTACATTTCCTCAATAAGCTTGGTATGTTATTTTCATTGGCTTTACAGATTTTAATCATTCTGCATATTAAAGGAATTAAAACTAATCAAAATATTATAAGGTAAGTAGTCATTAAAATATAACTAAAAATCGATGAAAAGTTAAGTTAATCAAAAAATAAATAAAACTAAATCTTACATAAACTTCTAGTTCAATTGAATTCAAACTACCAACGCATCATTTCTTCACAGCTGATCAGTCTATTGACATGCAAGTTATCAAATCAATGTAGGATCTTACAAGATAAATCTAAAACATTAATTTGACGTGAGCAAGTAAAAACATCGTAACTAAAATTTTATGGAAAATGAGTTAAGATGTTTTTCTATGGTAAATGGCAACAACAAACCAGGTATTTATCAAAACAGATTCATCGCAAACGCTGCCCTTATATTTTTTAAACAAATTATACTGTGATTTGACTTACAACATTACCGTTTTTAATTTACCGTACTTCTACGTCGCAACTTGAATTACGATGATACTATATAACTGACTTAATTCTAATAGCCCAATCAAATTAGACTAAAAAAAGACTGTGGAAGTTGGAAAGACCACAATGGGTAAAGTGATAGGGCAAACGTTTAGAGAAATAAAACAAGCTCGAAAAGACAAAGTGTTGTCCTTGACCTCCATGGGCAATACTGTCAAGATTAATTATGTCGTGGAGGTTGTTGGATTCTTTACTCATATCGGAAAGTATTGCAATTAGCAAAAAAAGTGATGAAATTTGATGAACCTGTTGAAGTACGAACTTGCACCCTATCCTTTAGCTCTTTTCAATGAATCTGGGATGAGTAATACAGCAAAATCAGCTTTATACAAAGTTTTCCCAGTTGAGAAGAAACAGTTTGATCTGAAGGCGACTCAAAATGTGATAGATGGTGGCTTTTTTTGCACCGAGTGAAGTGAAGTGCTTGCTCAACTGTTTCTGACATATGCAAATTATATATTATTACTTATGTAAAAAACACTACAGTCCAAATTGCTGTGTTGTGTATAATAGCTACACTGACACTTCTAATAGTACTCAACAAGCAGACCAGAAACGAAGGAATGGTCCCAATACGTCTGTTGAAATTCATTTTGATGAACACACGAAGGTGACAGTTCAGCAGGAGCACTTTCTCGCTAACAGCAAAACGAAAAAGAAATTTATTGACATACTGTCACAGAAAATGACTGAGGAGGCCATTGAATCAAGAATAGCAGCTGCTGACGCTGATACGATTATTGTGCGTTGTGCAATTGACAAAGCAATGTCTAATTGTAACACAACAGTCATTATCGGTGAAGACATTGATTTGCTTGTGTTACTTACATTACACACCGACATGTTTCTCGTAAAGCCTGGAAGAGGAAAACTTGAAACTAAAATGCATTCCTTGTTGGAGTTACAGAAACAGGGACTTTCACGAAGTATCCTTGTCATCAATGGGTTCAATGGGTGCGATACAATCTCCTGTCTATATAGGAACGTAAAAGCACAGATAGTAAAAATGTTTCAGAAAGGCGGGAGCTTCGTAGCCACCTCAAATGTTTTCTATGATCTTTTATCGACTCCAGAGGCAGTGTCAACAGCTGAAGAGGAGATTATGTTAGCAATGTACCGTGCTTGCCATCAAGACGTGAACAGCTATAGATACTATGCGTTTTTGAAATATACGAAAAAGCTCAATCCAGATCTGTCGTCTCTACCACTAACCAAAGCATCTGTCCAGCAGCATTCTTCTAAAATGTACATCCAAGTACAAACGTGGTTGGGCACCCAGCTGTCAGCTGAGGAGTAGGGATGGAAACGAATCACTGGAACCTGTGATGCAGATTTTCCAAGTTCAACGGCCTATGGCAAAGTCATACGTCATTTCAGAAACAGGATGTAATTATTTGCATCGCATTCCCCGAGAGAAACCAAATCTTTCTTGTCATATAATTTGTTTCCTAAAGTGCACCTTTTTCAAAATACAAGGTGTCAAAGTTTGATTAAGCACGAGGAGCTTTGACACCCTGTATCTCGAAAACGGTGCACTTTAGGGAAAAGAATTATAAGTCAAAAAAGGTTTAATTTCTGTCGAGCGCTGCGATCCAATTAATTGCAGCCTGCTTTTGAGATGACGCATGATCTTGCCTATGGCCGCTAAATTTCAGAGGTTTTGAAAAATTCATTTTATGGCATTTATGTTTCAAATCGACTGCTGATTTCGAAAAAAGAAAATTTTGTAAATCTTTCAGTGTCGTAGTAATTTGTTTTAGCGTAGTTAGCTAGACCATCCGCAATTCTCCGCCTCTGATAAGGATTTTAAACGCAAAACTATAAAAAGTATTGGAAACCTTAGAGTAACAAACTTGTAGAAAGTTTCATCTCGATATATCATTTTGTTCTTGAAATGCCGAGAAAGCATGAAATTTTAAATGAAACTTTGACACCCTGTATCTCCGAGCACTTTAGGAAAAAAATTGCAGGACAAGGAAGGCTTAATGTTTGCATTTATTTTTAAAACACCCTGTGTAGAGTATGATCCACCTAATGCCGAGACTATAAACTGCTTTAGTAATTCTGATGAACTTCTGGTAATCGAACGAACCAAACGCCGAATATTGAACCTGAATACTAATTCTAATAATGCAAAAACATTCTTTAAAGTAGCGAGTGTCAATAATTAGTTTTTCAGCTTTTTTCTAAATTTATTCTGAAACAACTATTAATCCGCAGGTAGCTCTTTCACTTTTAATAATACTTAACACTTAAGTTAGCACATTACATTATTCTAATTGTAGGTAGCTTATATTATCATAGAACCACAAAACGTCTTAGCAAATGATACTAATTTCTTAAATGCTTCAACAAGCGTGGGTATTTGTAGTTGAACAGTTCCTTTTATGTTGACAAACCGCATTGCTTTCATTTGCAAATGAAAGAAAATTGCTGCAGTTACCTAAGTTATTAGAATACATGCCGAGCAATATTTTAAAGAGAAAACACCTGAAAGGAAACATATTGGAAATGAAGTTGGAAGGAAAGTAAACATTACAAAAAAGAAAAAAAATTGAGAGAAAAATATGAATCCTATAATACAACCAAAACAATCGTAAAAGCGAGACGAATGAAACTAAATTGTCAGAACCAAAATGTTGACGAAAGTGCTATGGAAACAAGATCACAGGAAACATACAGAGTGTTCGAATATGACTGAATATCACGTGCTTGACGAAGTGCGACCAACATGCCAAAATTAATCTCTGAGATAATTAATTTTGTGCACATCGGGTTAAATAAGCAACGTTTTCTAGTTCACAACCATTAGTTCTTATCATACTAATACATAAACTGTCAATAAAAAATCTTTGCGAGGCGGCAGGTTCAGTCATTAATAAACAGTAAAGACATTGTATTTTCAACACATTTTAGAAATTAGCGACTCGAGAAAAGCCTTGAGACTTTTGGTCAAACACCTACATAAAGAAACCAAAAGATTTCTAGTCTTAATAAGGAATCAGAAAGTAGGTAAGAAAAATTTTACACTAAAATATTATTTTACTACTGAAAATGATACCATTCAAGTTTGCAAGTCTTTTGTCTAAATACTCTAGATATAAAGAACATGTGGGTCGTCGAGATCGGACAGGTCAGCAATTTGGTGTGGAAAGCACAGGTAATAGGGTAATCAGAACAAATGTAATGGTGCCTTAGACAACCTAAGAAAGTACGTGCATGAACAGTTTTGGTATATTTCCTACAATGGAATCTTGCTATATTAGACAAAATTCTAGTCAGTTTATCTTTAAGGGGATATACATGGAGTGTCTCAAATGTATAGATTATATAAAGAATTGATTACGTCAGAAAATTAAGCTACCGTTAATATTTTTAACCCAGATTTTAATATTGGGTTTCTTAAGCCTAGATTACTGGAATCAATGTGATGTATATTATGTGTCTTCTGAAGAAATTTAAAATATTTTGGCTGCTGCACTACAGATTCATTTAGAAAGTAAAAAAGTCGTAAGGCAACTTAACGAGGCTGATAAACAAAATGCAAAAGAAAACAAAAATGTCACTGTTGTTTATTATGATCTTCAGAAGGTATTAGTAACTCCCATGAAAGATGTTAGTGTATTTTATCACAAACTCAAATATGGTACATATAACTTTACCATGTATAAAATTGATAATTCTATTGCCCGGTGCTACATATGGCATGAAACAACAATAACCAAAAGGGGTACATATGAGGTTAAAAGTTTTGTTTTATTTTCATAAAAGGCAATAAACAATACCTTCAACAAATTTGTTTCCTATACTGATAATTGTAAGAGGGGGGGAGGCAAAATAAGAACAGAATGTTTGCTTCATGTGTTTCCTATGGAAACCAGAAGCCATTTTAAGAGTTTTACCCTTCTTTGGCCTAAATATGAAAGTAGATTTGAGGTCTGCGACTTAGAAGTCAGATCAGTTTGCGTTCGTACTGTGTTTTGTTTTGAAGAGATAAGATTGTGATATGCTATGTATGTGTAGTAGCTATAGTAGTAGGTGCAGTAGCAGATGCAGCAGTAGCAGTGGCCTTGTGTTGGTGGGGCGGCGGCGGTTCCTCGTTGTTGTTTTGACGGAGAAGTAGTTTGTGTTGTGATAGTGGTGTAACTGGTGCGGTGTGTAGTTTTGTGTCGTGATGCGTTCGTGTGTGGTGTTGGATGTTGGATCTGTGAAAGATACTGACCACTAGGGGAAACCATGAAAAAACCCTAGAGAGAACAGTCGGCGCGGAGATGCTCCGGACCTCCCGAATGAATAGGTTCTTAACTGTAGATAAGTGGAATGTCAAGAAATATGTTCATCAGCTCGGGGGTGAGGTTTTCGGCACGTCTCGTCATGATAGAGGGAGGATGTTTTAAGGATTTCCAGAACGTGCGCTTCGTTTTGATCGATCGCCCTGCTCACGTAACGATCCCTCGTGAATTTCCCGCTCTTTCTTCGAAGATTGGAAGTAGTCCAGGCGGAATATTCTTCTGCAGATGGCCCTCTCTTTCTGCCGGAGTCTCTCGATCGCATATGGCGGTGTGGAGCCGAAGATGGTAAATAGGTAGTCAATCATGAGTCTGATAAAGGCTTTCTATGTGTGTAGTAAGTACTCGGAAGTGGCAGCCTGGAATGTCACCGAAGAGTTTAAAGAGCAAGGCGCTGCGCTGCAGGACAACATCCAGGCAGCGGTTCAGCTCGTCACTCCATCTCAGAATGGAAGCGGAAGTGATACCAAGGTACTCGGCAGGTGGTGAAACCTCGAAGCGCGAGCCCTACAATTTCAGGCGGACGTCGTTGAGATCGAATCTGCCTGTATGGGTATAGCTGCAGTGGCGAACTAGAATGAAGTTGGTTTTCTGAGACTTCGGTTTGATTCTCCATTTTTGAAACAAGCTTCCAGGTGTCCTAGTTCGTATGTCAGAATTCTCGATCCATCGGCGTAACTTCGAAACGTCACCCGCAGGTCCGTTTAGTCAGATAATTGGAAAAGGCAAATCTCGGGCTTTTCTAGGCGAGGGATATCGTGACAGTAAAAGATGAATAAGAGGTGGGAGAGGATAGACTCTAGATGTAGGCCTGCTCCTGGATAGGTAGCTGCTGATTAACCTGAGCTTAAAGAGCTTAAAGAGAAGCCCCTCCTGCCAGACCTTGTCGAAGGCCCTCTAAATGTCGAGAAACGTGGCCGACGTCGGTGTAGAGGTGGAGAATCAGGTCCGTGGTGGATCTGCGAGGACAAACGTCACATTCAGAGACAGAAAAAGGGAAAAACCATTTATACTCCAGATCAGTAGATGATTTTGATTTAAATAGCCAAGAAAACTGGCAAGCAATATTTAGTTAAGAAAGTTTCTCGGGAAGATGTATTTGATTTGAGACTGCTAGTAGATAAGTCCAAGAATAATTGGTCCCTGGGTGAAAATAAAAATACAATCAGATGGATTGATGTAAGGGAAATTAAAGTACAAAATACCGAGCTGAATAAGTTCTACATAAAATATAGTTGTCTAGATGATAACATTTTTTGTTACATTTTTTATTTTAAGTAGAGCTTACCTTTCTTTTAAATATGTTCATGAAGCACAGTATCTTACTACCAGTGTCTTAAGTTACGAAAGTAAGACTTTAAAAGTTA
>VTPC01083090.1:0-10620 GCA_011009095.1 Ignelater luminosus | reverse complement strand
AGACCAAAAACGCTATAATGTTGTATAAGAAAATTAAAGTATTTGCATTATAATACAATACCTAGTACAATTCAATAAAGAATTTTTTAGAGTAATCTTCAGCGATCTTCTCATTAGTGCCAGATAGATAGCTTCCTTTTTTCATAACGAGGTCTTGTATCTTGAAGTTAGAAAATTTTACAATTATTGGTTGCTTTCCAACCTTAGTTCCTAACCTGTGTGCTCTTTCAATTTCAATTATCTGAAAATTCGTTTCTAGGGAATTCTTCACTAGGTCAGTGATTTCGCAATTTCCATTTTCTTCTTCCGAAATTCCGCAAATAACTAAATTGTTTCTCCTGTTCTGGTTTTCTAGATGGTCTACCTTATCTTTTAGTTTGATTATCGTAGCTTCCATTTTCCTATTTTCTTCCTGCAGCTCTGTGATGTCTTTAGTGCATTGATCTAATTTTTGTTCAACACGCTTCACTACCGTGATTACTTTATCAATTTTGTTTCCATTATTTTTGTTAGAAATATTTATTCTGTGAAATTTGTTACACTTTTATTTTATTATCGCAACATAATAAGCAGGTGCTATAACTTGACAGTCGGTCACAGAAAGGAAGACCTAATTTTTCAAGACAATGCCACAAGAATACAAAAATTAACTTACCTGAATTTCGGCAACTACAATAGAGAGTATTAAATATAGTGGCTTTTTATAAAAAGAGAAAGTATTACAACAGATGCATATAAAGTTATTTATTTAAATATAATCCTTATCCAAATACATGTTCATATTGCAAGTTGATGAAGGTGTGGTCATAAGTATTCGATTAATTTTACAAGTTATAAACGCTATAATCCTTAGAAAATAACACTTGATACTATCGGTGTTTCTAAGATTATATTAATTATTATATTTAAAGTATAATATCTAAAAATCAAAAAAGATGAATTCATAAAGATTACGTCAATTCAATATTACACAGGACAGAGACGTGAGCAGATTCTGAGACACAAAGGCACGGCGATCAATCCCATATCAAGTGATTTTGAACGGATAAAACCCAGTTATATAGCCTCTCAATACGACTCTGTTAGCAAAGCAAAAGTCTTACATGACGTTGTTTCATTGTAATTAATTAAAACACTAGTTTTTTTTGTTTGCAGATATTGTTTGAATTGTCTGGAATTTCCATTTCTACCGCAATATATTTACCAACAAGTATATACCATAAAAAATTTATTTCATTCGGCAACGATTGTTTAATTTATTATAGCGGGCAGATAGCAAATACGCTTATAAATGAAAATATGATTGCGAAAATCCTAAATCAACATGTACTGTAAATTAAAATACTAACATTTTGTTTATTTGCAGTTTCTACATTATGCGAGGAAACAGTAACAGCAAATAATTTGCAAACCTACAATTGGAACTATAACAAAACAGTATAAGGTAAGTTTTAGACTAAAAACAATAGTCGTTTATTATATATGGGACTTAAATAAGAGTTAGGTACAATACTTAAATTTCTAACTACTTATTTCTTATAAGTTGGTTCTAAAACATACTAAACTTACTAAAATCAATACATAATTTCTAGAAACTCGCTTTGAACGCTTTTTACATTAAATCAGATTTATTCAAATCAAATAGAATATTTAAAAACGTAAATAAAATTCTTTTCTAAATTGTGTTTAAAATATTCCTTTTGGATTATAATTTTGCAGTTCATAATAGTTCTTATAAGTGTTACTTTTGGAATATGTCATAAAATAATTTAACAATTTAAAAGAATATCCAGATAAGCTTTTAAGGTGTGTGTACTTTGTTAACTGGCAAAAAAGTCTAAGCAGGGAATGCAAACTGTGAAAATCAATAAACTAGAATAAATTTTTAAAGAAATTCAAGGATAGAATAGAAACTGAGAGTAGAGTTAGATAAGAATGTAGAAGCGTCAAATTATGAACTTCTTGATCCTAGTTTTCCACTTCATTTTTATTTTTTAATTTGCTATATGTAACATGTAACAATCTAATTAAAAATGACTCTGACTTACTAAATTTCGCAACTTGATACTACAACGAGAAATTACAGTTTGTCACCCACAGGTCTCTATACATGGAAAGTCTGTACTATGCAAGCAATTGTATTTCATCGACAGATTTTGCATATATTTCAATTGTTTTAGTTTTATTGCTTGACAGATATAAAAAAAGCCAAACCATTCTTAACTTCTTAAAAAAGATCATAGAATCCGATAGCTGATAGTACAGTCATTTTTGCAATGAAAAATAGTTTTTAACCTCATGACTTAACAGCTGCATTTTTTTCTCTAGAATTGCAGAACTAATCGACTGAATCTTTAGAAAAAAATAGAAACAGAAGCTCAAGTATTGATCATTTAAGTGTTTTGGGTAGAATTATGATCAGAAGTGAACGACCTGCTGCTATATTAAATATGCCATGGATGTCAAAAGGATTTTACTACAAACTACAAGACATAGTGTATGATTATATTTCTTCTGGGTCTTGGAATCAATGAAAGCAGCTGCGGAGAAATAGTCAACCATAGCAATCAAAAAAGGTAACGCGGATTTAGGTGGAATTCACTGTATTACTGTAATATTACGGTTGTACAATATGCATTGTACATCTAAGTTAAGCTTGACGTCAAGCTACTAAAAAAATGCTATATACGTCCAATCGCAATAAATATTGCTGTATTTGTGCAAAACAAACAGAAAATGAAAGAAAAAACAGAAAAAGATAATGACCCAAAAAAACTCATATTTGTTACAAAAACTGGAGTGGTTCAGCATTTTCCATGGAAGCAGATATATCTGCTAAAAGACTTAGACTTGGCGTACAAATGTACAGGATAAAGTACATCCAAATAATCGGAGATGGCGACAGTAGCGTTATGGAAAGATTGCGACTCCAAATGCCCTATGGATCAGAAACCACAATAGATAAAATATAACGTTCTAATCATTTGATGCCCAACTTTGGGTGAAAAATGAGAACAACTTACGTCAAAACATCAAATGTCAAGGATAGTGTGCCAAAAGCCATAAGACAGATTTATAGAAAGCAAACACCAAACGATACGTTTCGGAATTATATGGGCTATAAAGTACCGAGAAACTCGAGAAAACATTAGCATCGATCAGAAGATTCAGCATTTGAGATATGTTATATTAAATAAACCTAGACATTGCAGATTATTTTTGTTCAAAAGCATCTGAAGCAGTGCTATTCTTTATAATGTGGGGGCAGAAAAGTATTCACTTCTTCATAGTGGAAATGCAAACGACCTTGGACGTTTTACTTTAAACTTTATCGAAAGACAAAATGATCAACGCAAAAAGAGAATAAGACAATGAATCTTGCAACAGCAACAACAGAAAAAGGTAAAAACAACAACAAATGTAGATAATAATGATAATATTCATTATAGACCAAATCTAGCAATAGAAAACGACACTTATCAAAGTGATATGTGTACGGAGAAATTATCAAACTAAGTTCCTCGATTAGTTAGCGAAAAACGATCGAGAGGGAGTCGAAAAAGCTACACAATACAAAGAAAATCTCCAAGATGGTTTGGGACCATACATCTAAAAACTCCGCCGAAGCTACATCCAGCGTTAACAAATGCTGCAAATTCATGAATGGTAAGATGGTATAGAATACCAAACATGAATATTATTAAGTTCAAGGACAGTTGCATATTCCAGAACAATAGCGCTCTCTTTGTTTTTGCACTGATTTAAGATCCACTTGGCAGAAAAACTATAAATACAAAGAATTTTGGCAACAAAAAGTGATTGGAAAACTGTTTGATTTTTATCTACATAACTATTTAATAGAACTGATTGATTCGAGAATGGAATGGCAATTTCTAATTAGAAATAGTATAAAAGGTGAGCAATAGTCTTTTCAAGTAGTAAGATTTTAAACGCGTAAATAGCTCTAAAAGATGTTTTTGGAAAAATCGTGTACTTTAGCCACGGAATGTGAATTTGAAGTTGTACCGTGGATTTAGAAAACGCCCTGTATATATTATGCCTAAGAAATTACTAAGAAATCTGAGTTTGTTGATAAAAATCTCACACTCTAAGGGTAACCTACTGGCTGTTCCACAAAGCTGCCTCAATCTTCTGCAACGTTAACTTTTATTTTTTAAATTCTCAGCTGCTACTAAGATAGCGGTACCGTATTTTTATCTGCAGTTCTATTTTATTTTTGTCTCAAACTTTTCAGGTAAATAACAGACATTAAATATTTACCTACTACTAGTGCTATAGTTAAGAAGCCATCGTTGTCTGTAGTAGAAGTTAGAGGCTCTACCCATTGCACTGCGGTCCAGAAGACTGAAGTCAGAGAGTTAGAAGTGAATTATAAGAAATAAATCTGCTGCTAGATTTTAGAAAAATGAGATGCGACATTTTTAATTGAGAAACCTTAAAAATTAAAAAAATAGTTACTTTTAGCGTAGTTACTGAACGGGTTTGTATGCATTTTCCAAATCTTGGTGGGTTAACATTCAGCAGGCGGGTGGCCGCTGTATAATACTTTTACCTACTTTATTTCTCTTTGTAAACATAAATGAACAGGAGAAGGATGGATGCAGCAACACAACTAACGGGTATGCGCTTTGATTGCAAAATATAGAAAACATGGGTTAAAGGGAAATAGAAGATTTAAAGTTTTGGTGAACCTTATACGGTCAGGATATTCCTAAACGGGTCTAATTTCAAAAATTAAACTACATCCGAAGCGTGATCCATTGTTACTTCTTCTGTTATCTTTACAGAATTTGATATTTGATATTTCAAAGAGGAAATATATCAATTTGTTCTAATTTAATGGAGTAAATATATACAGGGTGATCATTTAAAAATTTCCCACCTTGAATAACACTTGAATTAATAAAATTATCAAAAATCGCTGAAACGCTTCGAGTTTGTTTTGGAGGGGGACATTTAATAACCTACTCTAGTCAATTGGAAAACTTTCACCCTCCTCTCCAACCACCCTCACCCCAAGATTTTAAATGGCACTACCCCATGTGTGATATATTATTTTAAAGGGAATAAAATTCTCAATCTTTTACATTAAAGAAAATTAAAACCGGCCCAGCCGTTCATGAATTAGAGCCAACAATGCATTTAATTCAATCAATACGTTTCTGTTTCTAGTTCACGAACGGCTGGGCTGATTTTAATTTTCTTTGATGTAAAAGATTGAAAATGTTATACCCATTAAAATGATATTATTATATAAAAATTCTGTGAAACTTTCACCCTTCTCTCAACCACTCCCACCCCAAAATTTTAACCGGCACTACCTCATGTGTGATATATCATTTTAAAGGGTATAACACTTCCAATCTTTTACATTAAAGAAACTTAAAATCGGCTCAGCCGTTCTTGAACTAGAGACAGAAACGTATGGATTAAATTAAATACATTTTTAACTCTAGTTCACAAAAGGCTGGGCCAATTTTGATTTTCTTTGATGTAATAGATCGAGAATCTTATACCCTTTAAAACGATATATTACACATGCGGTAGTGCCATTTGAAATTTTGCGGAGGGGGTGGTTGGTAAGGAGGGTGAAAGTTTCCCAATCGACTAGAGTAGGTTATTAAATGTCCCCTCCAAAACAAACTCGAAGCGTTTTAGCGATTTTTGATAATTCTACTTATTAAAGAGTTATTCAAAATGGGAAGTTTTAAAATGATCACCCTGTATAATATAAAAACAGATTTTGTCTCTCCATCAAAATATTGTGTAAGCATTGATTAACGTACATTTAAACGATCGTTTCGTTCTTACTGTAGACTTATCAATAAAGGATGACGATAATCAATGTTTACAAATCAAGATGAAATCATAATAATTGTTCCGGCTGCTGCTTTGCAGACGCCACCCTAGACATAAACCTTTTTGGCCAAAATGGAATTTGGTGGTTTGGTTGGTGCACGCTGCTGCATGCAAGAATACGATAGGTTGGTTGTTGCGCGCTATGTTCGGCCTAATCGGTCAAGGGGAAAGTGTTTAGGACCGGCGGGTCGGCTCCGTCGACGGTCCGGTCTTCAGTTTTCCGTCGGCTTCACCGTCGCCGCTGAAGCAACTGCAATCACGTTGAGAGCGTCTACTAATACTACGAGTGCACCGCAACGAACCATCGCTGGCGCCACGGTCTACTCGGCCTCCGGTGTATCGTTGGCCTCTGGAGTCTTCCTGGTACCTGAAACAGAAAACGGAGTCGTGGCAGGAAGAAGGAGGTATGGATGGTTACGAATTTTTGTGGTTTTTGTGGATAGGTGTCTCGAGCATCGGGTGTGGAATTAGTTCATCTGGTGGTCAAAGGTGTGCTTTCCAGGATGTCTTGGAGATCGTCGGCGAGAGATAGGGGATTTGGAGAAAAAATTTGTCTTTATATTATATAATATGTACTCCATAAAATTAAAACAAATTGATATTTTGTAACAGAAAAAACCTGAAAAAGAGACTTAATGCCCGTTACGGATGACTGAAGATGTTCAATCCCGTAGCTTTAGTCAGAGATGGATGTGGTTCATTCTAAATTCACCTTCCAAAAAAAAAGGAAAACGTTTACACTCACAGAAGCCTTCAATGAATTTGAAAAGATGGTCAAAATTAAGGGCGTTAGAAGCTGAAGGTCAAAAGGGAAAAATCGGCTAACTCACGCAGCTTCTCGTAGACTAACACCCAGTATACGGACCTCTTACAGTAACACCCTGTATATGGGCTGCTTATAAAATTTTGCCCTATGTATGGGCTTTACTAAATAGAAATAACAACCTGTATATAGGCTCACCCCAAAACGTCTACAGTAGACATTTTATTTATTGAAAGTAGCTCAAAATGTATTGTTTGACGTGCTAAACTCGTCAATGCTGAGTACACAAAATTTTAAGGGGTGATCGATTTGATGCACCTTTACTTACCAAAACAATGATAAACACGTAGTCAATCTGCAGCCAATTGGTCACGCTTATGTACCAATATTTCAAGCTAAGATCACATTAAACTTATATTCAATAATGTTGATCCTTCTAATGATCCAATTGGTGGCTAACACTATTTAATCAAATAAACACAGATACATAAAGATAAACCCCTTACGGATATTCTTCAATAAAGCAGCAAAAGAAATTTTACTCTGTTTTATTAAAGTTAGTAATTAAAAAAAAACATTAAAGCAAAGATAAAAGAAAGTTATAACATTAATGTTCCACCCAAAAGTGGGAGAATCAAACTATGAGTAATAATAATTAAAAAAGGTTTGATAATTCCTTGATTAACAAAAAAAGTTATATAAAGAAAATCTAAAATCTCACAAAAAGTTAAACAATGACAACCAGAGGTTTCAGATAGCTTGTTAAATGAACATAACATTGTTCGCTCAATGTTCAGATTATAACACATTCACTTAGAAACTCTTCAACATTAACCAGGTCAAAACGTCTTGAAAGACTGTTCCCAACAAACTTGTTTTTAATCGCTACAGTGTCTATTGCGACGTTGAAGAGTACAATGAATAATACTAAGATTGTTCAACAGAAAGGTCCTTTCCTTGTTTCCCAGTTGTTTATAAGATATTTAATTGAACGATGAGTCTCAAATGGGTGCAAATAAAAAGTTAGATCGGGCGGCTTTACTTTTTACGATCCCGGAAACTCCGGGCAGAATTCGACAAATGATTTGCTTTCAACACAAATAAGCTAAATTAACAGGCTAGGCCTGATTGTCTGCAAGTCTACACTTTATTTAGATCCGTCCCGAGAGAACGTTTATGAAATCCACGAAGCCACCTTCAATCGAATTTCCACTAAACAACAACTTTAAACAAAAGAACTTACAACAATAAATGATGTAAAACCCGCTCGTGCATATGACTCTTACGGAAGCTGGAACCCGAATGTTTCCTACCAAACTCCTGTTGCCCGCGCCGGTCTTGGTTAACCGAGTCAAAGGGACTGAGTAAAGTCACTTTCGCCCTTAAGAAAAGAAGAAGTACCGAAGCAACTATACTGTGAGTGGAAAGTTTTTACCCTCGTGATCCAGATGTAAACCAAGCTTTCTTGCAAACACAAAACGCTGAGACGTAAACAAGGTTTCTACGAACTGATAGATTATAGAAATATTTAGGCGTCATTTTAAGAAGTGTCACGTACGTTTGGCAATTATAATTTTTTTTAACAGATCCTGAACAAAAATGTTTTTGTTAACGAAATAAATAATTTGATAAATGACTTTATATGAGATGAAATAATTAATTGTTACAAACTTAAAGAAATATCTGAGAGACCGGATAGGTATGCAATGTTTCAAAATAACATTACAATTTCCTCTATGGAACTATTCGATTTTTAATTTTATTAAGATAGTGCTAGACGAGCCTTTCATCTGCTGTACTATGCTAGTACAAAGCGCTCCGTTTAGATGGCGCCTAATTTGTTCCATACTTCCAATGTAAATTGGTAAGTTGTTCTACGCTATATAAACCCGCCTTGGAGGTGTAAGTCTTGATCATCGTTGTCCTTCACTGATGAGTCCAGAATAAGAACGAAACGATCGTCTGAAGGTACGGTGAACAATGCTTACACAATCTTTTGATAAGGAGACAAAATCTGTCGTGTTATATTATATTATTAAGAAATTATTTTACATATTTAACAAGTAACTAACACTTTGCTAAATCTATAAAAAACATTAAGACCGCTTCTGTTAGCAACAAGGTTTATTGATTTCTGAAATTACTAAATGATTTGGTTAGCTGATAATAATTGATGATATATTAGCTACTAGATACTTGTTTTTATTCTTTTATAAGTATACATGCAAAGCAGCGCTGCTGGCAAGATTTAAAAAACCAGAATTACAATCATAACGAAAATAAAAGTAAGTCGATAAAAATTACAAATGCGAAACATAAATATTACTTATTCTGTTTACTCAATTACGTTAATCCCTAACAGATGTAGTGTCGGGTTCTAGTATGGCCATAAAACAGTGAATTGTTACAAGCAGAAAAATAGAAAAGGACAGAAAAGGAGCTTATCTTTTTAGCAAGTCGATCCAGTATTTATCGTAAATTAAAAAAACATTCTTTTTCTCTCTTGTATGTTTATAAATTAATAAAGTAGTACAATCTATTTACATAGCGGCTTAACGCCAAGCTGGCTATTTTACTAGAAAAATAAAGGTATCTAGTATACGATATATTACAGACTGACAGAACCCTTCTGAAAGCTGCTTAATATATCATTTCATGTAAAATTCAGTGACAGCAACTACTCCTGCACCCTCAGAAAAATGTTCCAAAATATAAACAAAAAATACTCAGTGCTGCCAATACAACCTTCAACGGCATTAAACATATCGTTTTATTTATTTGTTTGTTTTAGGTTTTTTTTATCAGTCTTTCCGCAGTTTATTTATTGTTTGTCTTTTTTTTACAGGACATACATTATCTGGTTCCGGTATATGTCCATCTCCGTTAAACGTTTAATAGACAAGAATAACCTTATTATAGCACAGCCCAACACGTCTAAACACCAATGTATACATACAACGCCAACGTATAAATCTGTTTACTTTTTGCTTATTAATTTAATGATGTTTGTTTTGCACGTGATAATTCTTAAATTTAACAATCATCTCAAAATTTCCTGTAAACATTACAATATAATTGATGAGATTGTCATTTATTGTCATTTATTACAAAAGCGTTTGCGTTGTGAAACATGTTTATGGAAAAGTGTAGAATGACTCGTACAATGTTGAAAAAGTTTACCTATGCAGCAAACCAATTACAATAAATTAAAATGGCTCTTGTAAACGACCATGTGATGAATGTATCGAGCAGTTTGTAAGCTTTTAAAAAGGACCTTTCAGCTTCTTTTTTTACTTTCATCTTGTGATTTATAGAGCTTATAATAAATCTCAAGAGAATAAAAGTACTGCTTTGAAAAATGCTTTCCAAAAGATCGATTTCTATAAGAATAATTCATAAGGACAAACTTGTCTTTTAAGTTACTTTTGAACTCCTTACAGATTTTTTGCTCTTTTGACATGTATTAGTTGGTCGTAGGATTTATGCTTTGTAGAGGTCTCCAATAAATCTAGAATCAGTTATTAGTTACTGAAAATTGACTTTAGGGCATATTTATTGGTTTGTTTAATGTTTTAATTTTATTATTGGTACTGGAAATGAGATAATTATTTGCTTCAAGCAAAAAGATTTTTAAAAACCAAGATGGTTGGGAATTCAGATTTCATACTATTCCAGATGTTTTTCTAATTTCTGTATACAATAAAGAGTTTGAATTTACTAATAAAATGAGCCAGAATTAAAGGGAACTAACTCCAAAACTGTTCAGATAACAAAGAAATTGCCTAGAATACATTGTGGAGTTAGTTCTTTTTAACTCGAACTGATTGAATTTGAAAAGCTGTTAGTCTCCTAGAACGTTTCTAGAGACATCATTTCAAGGAAATAAATAAGACATATAAAATAAACACGAAACACTATGAAAAATAAAAAAGTTTTATATATCGTTGGCCTAATTAACAAACCACGTAACTCACATT
>VTPC01083078.1:0-20807 GCA_011009095.1 Ignelater luminosus | reverse complement strand
TACAACAATAGTTCAGTTGGTAGAGCATCGGCATGGAAAGTCAAATGTCCCAGATTCAAATCTTGTTTCGAGCCGAATAATTTTAGTATGCATCGATTTATTAAAAATTAAACATTAAGCACCGATTGCGCCAAAGACTTGATTGCCATCAAAATTGATTAGAGTCCAAAAATCAATAAGTAAAACATAATTGTTTGATGGCAATTGGTCCTAAATGTTATCTAATATTTATTTACGTTGTCTTGTTGGAAATGGGACTAAATTTGTCATTTTGTCTAAAAATAGGAAAAATTTTAATGTAATTGTTCAATCATCCTGAACTGATTCGTTTTGACTTTAAAGTGACTTACGAGCAAGCTAAATAACTTACTTAGGGATTGCGCCAAATTCTAGGAACTTGGACATTTGGAATACTCTCCACAATGTAACTGGAATTTCGATTGCAGGGGAAAAGTCGCATTAAAATTGTTTTTATTTAAAGTCACGTTATCTGATCAACATGTCTAACATCAGCTGCGCATAAATAAGGCATGCTCTAAATATTAAAGGTGACTGTAAAACTGTAATAGACTTCTGTATACACCTGGAATACCATTAGAACTAAACAAGATATCAAGATGAAATCAACGCTCCACATCCCCCCCCCCCCCCCCCACCTTAAAAATCTTAAATCTTGCGACATATCATCGCATCAAATAAAGAAGGTCTTTGAAAATGCAGTCTTTCGTTGTATAAAACAACACAAATTTACTGATGCGTTTTTGAGAAATTCCATTTTGTTATTCCAAACAAAAAATGAACTAAACTGTGAAGACAACTTATTTTCTAATGAAGGCCGTTTATACCTTCAACAGAATGGTAATCCTTCACTTTATGTTGTTTCCGTTTCGAATTGATATGACGTATATTATTTTTCTTTAAATTACAGCCAAAGCATGATTCTAGGCTTTTAACGGTGTACCACCTATATGGAATTCGATTTATTGCACCTGGCGTAAATTACTGTTATGCACAGAAGATCGTTAAAATATTATATCTATTGAAAATGTTGATGTTCGCCGATCTTTTCAAGATAGAAAGGAGAGGTCTAACATCATTTTGCGTTTTTATAGCCAAAAGGTCTGTCGAGACACGCAATACAGCACCATTTGTCGCATCAGCACAGCACAACGATCTTACCCTTCTGCGCAAGGTTATTAAATACAACAACATTGAATGCAGCAGCTCTAAAGAGCTTTTTGATTTTTGGATAAGGCTGCTGTTATTCTTACCTTGCAAGCGCAAAATACAGCAAAAGTTTTTACTACTACGGTAAGATGCGAATCCACAGGTAGATTCAGTACCTTACCGCCGTGGACTTTATATATTATTTAGAATAGGCATATAATATGGTTCGAGACAGCTGATCTACGACAAGTAGTTCTTGATGTAGTATTACTATAGTGCTTGTGTCTCCTGACCTGCTCAGTGAATGTTTTTGCAAGTTTGCATCTTAATGACCAATATTTTAGCGGAATCCCTATTCAGTCACCTAAAGGAGTCAGAAATCCAGAAATTACCTGGCAGTCAAAAATCAGTACCAATCTTCCTTCACTAATAATGAGGACTAGTACTGCTCTTAACTGTTGAAGAAGAAAGGAAAAATGTCGTTGGAAGAATGCTTGCTGGAAATTCCCCTTAAGTGGGATGTCCCGAAACCAGTCGATGCTTGCTCAATTATAGCTAGTGATTACATTGTCATTCAGCGCCTTATGGCGTTGCCGTTAGTCTAATGATAGTATTACCAAACAAATGGAGAAGGTGTAAATTGATTTTAAAGTATGAAAATTTTCAAAATAATGTAGTAGGAAATATTTGAATAACTTGCTTTATACTTCTTGTATGCACTGTATATAGTGGTTGCTTTGCCAAAAGTCGTCTAAGTGTAGAACATTCAATATGCTTTATAGTTTTTCAATTCTGTTGACTGTTTTAGTTTAATATTAGAATTGAGAAGTGCATAAAGTGATAAAGCAGGAATGTTCCAGTGTCTTGTTTAACTTTTGTAGTATTTTTGATTTCTATCTTTACGTAACTGCGTAAAGATTCCAAAATACAAATCTATAAATCTGCAATCCGACTTATAATGACATATGCATCAGAGATCAGACCCGACACAGTCAGAACCAGACAAACGCTGGAGGTAACAGAGATGCAGACCTTGAGATATACAGGGTGAGTTTTTTTAGATGTTTAGTATGGGGAAAAAATTGCAGTTTTACGAGCTCAATTTAATGAGCTTTTTGTTTTTCGAAAAAATGCATGGCTAACTAGATATCTTGCAAAAACAATTTTTTTGTTATTTTGTTCGGTGCCTATGGCTCTGTTATTATCGACTTTAGAAAAAATGTGTAAAGGAGAAAGTTGCAGGTAATTATGTGCTTAATAATACAGTCTAACCGAATTTTTTATTTAAGCTGTAATGTTTGAGTTATGACACAAGTTTATGTTTTTTCTAATGGACACCATAGTCGGCCATGACTTTATAAGAAATACTGTTGTGCAGCTTGTACGGCATTTTTATGGCACAAAATGTAACACTCAATCATATCACGCTGTTCTTGATCAGAAAAATTCATATTGATAATTTACGAAACCTCAATCAACATTAATTAGAAGCTAAATGATTTGTTTGTCAATAATTGTCGTTTGCATCTGTTAATTGTTTCCATAGCTTGCTACTTTAACAGCATTTTTAGTTTTTAGTTACACCTATAAGTAAAATACCTTTTTTATCTAAATCTGCTTTATTTGCGTATCTTAAATACTTTAATTACATTGTTTTGGTACTACTTTATTTATATCTTAATTTCCTTTATTGTTTCTTAATTTATCGTTTGTCATTCTCTGTTTATTAGTTTCTCAGGAATTATTTTAATTTAAAATTGTAAGTCCAACGAATAAATATTTCACACCAATATATGTACGTTTATAATTTCGAAATTAAAAAGTGTTAATAACTTGCTTGAATTTTATTATTAAACGCGATGCGCATTTATCAATTGTTTTCATAGCCTACTACTTGAACTGTTCGAAAATGAAAAGAAAAAAAATCATAATTTATTTTTTTATAAAAATAACTATGTCAAGTGGTATATCGTTAGAATCGTTAAAAAAGGGCCTTTTTTATAAAGTCATGGCCGACTATGGTGTCCATTAGAAAAAACATAAACTTGTGTCATAACTCAAACATTACAGCTTAAATAAAAAATTCGGTTAGACTGTATTATTAAGCACATAATTACCTGCAACTTTCTCCTTTACACATTTTTTCTAAAGTCGATAATAACAGAGCCATAGGCACCGAACAAAATAACAAAAAAATTGTTTTTGCAAGATATCTAGTTAGCCATGCATTTTTTCCGAAAAACAAAAAGCTCATTAAATTGAGCTCGTAAAACTGCAATTTTTTCCCCATTTAATCGTCTCTCTATCTCCGCTAGTTTCCGAGATCCCCATACTAAACATCTAAAAAAACTCACCCTGTATAACCCGTGTCAAGAGACAAGATCACATACGCAGCGATGATATACGCCGTCAATGGGTTTCAAGAAGAAGGCTAGAATGAAACGATCGCATACATAGAATGACGCCAGATTGACTAATGAAGATGGTAAGAGATAATGAGCCGGAGGGCAAAAAGATCACCGGGAAGACCAAGAAAAAGATGGAAAGAATCGTTAAAATAAACAGGCTCTAGGCCTATTACAAGGAAGATGAACTTAAAATCAAATATTTTATAACCGCATGGTATTTTATTATTTATTGGCACATAATATGTCGGACAATTCTACTACATACTATAAGTTCGAGTTATTATAGGTACTGTACCGTGCTGGTTGGTTACGACAATTTAGTAGATTCCATCCTGCATAGAACTTACGGTAGTTCTAGGCAGACATTCTGTAAATTAGAAGTTAAGATTTTAACAAAACAACTTGAAATATGTTGCCATTCACAGCGTGTTTTCTAAATGACGGTATAGAATTTCCTTTGCTTAAAACAAGCGTAACGTACTCGTGTAAGTTTTGCTTCAGATTAATATGAAGATAATTTATGCAGAAACCTTCATTACATTTTCCTACGTTGCAAAGATGAAATAAACAATTAAAATCAGCTGACAGATTATTGGAAATAAAATTGTGATATTTTGAAATGTTGGATCAATAAAATAATATTACGGTTCAGGATAATAGAAAGAAGAAAAACCTCAAAATGAAAAAATAAATTGCTTAACCCGTTTTGAGTATACAAACTGTGATTACATCTTAGAAAATCTCCAAACTTGATATAATATTTCTTGTGGTGCAGGTGACATGTTAGCAATGCACAAGATATTTTTTGTAATACCATATCTGACACTAGAAAATGTATGGAGCCAGCTTATGGCCAGATAGCGCGTTCTTATGCTAATATGCACATCTGGTGCTGATAACAATAACGTTGAAATTTATAAATGAAATTGCTCAATTGTTAGAATGTTCTCAATGATTTAATAAGCAAAGTTAATTAATGTTTATATAAATTGTATTAACGTCAGAAGATTTTTAACGCTAATGTTAAATAGCAACTGTAGAGAAAATATTTTATCTTGCTTTTAAATTGAAATTCAGATTGTGATGGACAAGACGTACTTTACTGTAGCTTATAACCTTTTTCTGTATATATTTAAGAATCAATACACTACATACAAACATCAAAGTCAAATCTTGACATGTTTTTTATACTTTTTAATAAAAATTCGAACACCACGGTTGTGTTCGCAGAATACTACAACGTTATGTGCAAATACAAGATATCAGTCATTTTATGTGAATATTTTTCAATATATTTTTAGTAAATATACAAATCTTATTTTACTTCATTGAATTTATCTACACGTTCAGTTTTCAATACCAGAGCAATGTCTACATTTAGAAATTCAATTCTTTGAGCACTCAATAATCTTTCTGTGTCAAAAGATTTCTAAGCTTCAGATAACGTTTACGCCCGCTTTCAAAGAAATAATTGTTTTATTTTTCTTTGTTAACTGAATACGTACTGTTTTGCAATTCTAATTTTGAAAACGCTTGCACAGTTTGAAAGCTAATAACTTGCTTTGTGAATTTTTATTCGTTTATATTACCTTGAATTTAACTCAATTGGAAAATATAAATAAAATCTTTGCATAATATGTGCTTAATTATTCTGTAAACATAATTAAGTTTTAAGCACATTTCGCATTACATGTTAGAACTTGAAATAACTTTTTAATGAAATTTTCTTCGTGCTCTATATTAGAAGTTATCTGCGGTGGAAGCACAAGCTTATTAGTAGTTTCGAAGTGTATTGCCAATAATTTATTTCTTGTTATTAACAGAATAAAATCTAACACGTTCGAAAAATGCGAGCAGCACTTACTGAACTTTTTGTCTAGAACCACATAATGTAATTTAAGCGGGCAGAGAGTGATGTTCCAGGATCTCACATCCCACATTCGCGTTTAGAAGGGAAAAAATCTTCAATCGACGAGTTTCGTCTTTGTGAATTTCGCCTCTCGTATTTCTCAAAGGCGTCAATGTTCTGCTATAATTCGTTGTAGAGATTCGTAGCAGAAATAATGTTTTGTTAATTTTTAATGTTGTGAAAAACTTAAATTTATGGAATTTATGATTAACTTGCAAATTTCTATTATTGTTCAATGAAAATGAAAAACATAGTTTTGTAAAATAACAAACAACCTTTCTGTGTTTTAGACTGAATATTAGTAAAGTCATTAGCAGTATTTGGGTATATGGGAGTAGTGAATACGACAGTCTCCATAATTACGGTTTAACGTGATGGTCTCTACGTAGTAATAGCTAGTATGGTACCTACTAACTTTGATTAAAATTCCTTTATCATACACAGTTATCGAAGCTTCATTATCTTTCCTTAAAATATTGTTTTCAAGCTGCAACGTTTGTTTTGATATATAAATCCTAGAATAAAATTGTTTGGCTTTATTCTTTGTTTACTTATCCAAATTATGCAAACTCCACTTGAATCTTTTTTTGTAATTTAAGTTCTACAGATTTCATACGAGTTCTGTTATTTGTACTACGTTGATTTTATTCTGAGTTTTTCCTAAGTGTTACAGATTCCGCCTAAAGTTCTTTTTCTTTTTTGTTTTACTGGTATTGCACTGATTGCCTTTATTTAATTTATTTTTGTTTAAGTTTTGTTTCGGTCTTATTGTGTTTACAGAAGTGTACAAATTCCATACAATAACCTTTCCATTTCTCTACGAAACATATAATACTTTCTAGTTAATGACATTATAAGCAAATGTTTCAGATTTTTACATGTTCTGAGGTATGATAGCTAGTAGCAACTAGTGTTGAAGAATGGAAGCAAAACGCCAGAAGTTTTTAGGATCCGTTAAATAAAAAATAGTAAAACTGAAATAAAAAAGAAAAACTGAAAATAACAAAATCTGGATTCAACACTGTGAGATTCCTTTCTATCAAGTACAATTTTTTATTAAAAATGGGTCGGACGAGTATCGCTAATTCGTTTTCGTTTCGTCCACAAGGTGGACGTCCCGTTACATTAACTACAAGAGAAATGATCAAAAACATCTACAAAAGCGTTTTGGCAGACGGCAAAGTGAAAGTGAATAAGACAGAAGAGGCTTCTGGCATGTCAATGTATGGGCACAAATATTTGAATACGACAAAGCTACGCAATAGATGGACAGATCAAAAACAATGTCGAAAGGACGTCTCAACCAATTGTGCCCAATTCAACCAAATTTCTGTGCCGTTGATGAGACTAAAGTTTACCACAACAGTCCTGCAACCAAACAATAGCCAAAACAGTGGACCGCAAAAAAAGAAACCAGCTCAAAAAAAGTTCAACAGCATTTTCATTGGTTGGTTGATAGGGTTATAGCGACTGCACTTTGAGATGTGCGTGGAATACTCTCTAATGACTACCTTGAAAAAAGAACAACAATTAATGGTAAGTATGTTAAGGGTTTTAATTTTCGTAAAATTAATTCGCAATAATTAGTTCAAATCGAGACGCGTGACGATCTCTATTGAGGAATAGGGTTGTAGAGAGAAGCTGTTTTCGCGGGGCAGTAATCTGCGTAATTTAGTTACGGGATAAGTCGCTTCTGCGCGTTGAGATCAGGGTACGGCCGACGCGAAATAGAGTGAATGGATTTAGGAGCTTCAGAGAGGAAAGTCCAACGCTGGTGGGGAAAAGTTTTGTGTGACGTCTTCCATAAAAATTTAGCTGTTGTGGCCGATGGAGATTATCGTTTAGTGAAGTGTCCTTAAGGTATATCAGAGTAGTGCTGGATTTCATAAAGGGGCTGCCGTTAGAGCTTATTCTTTGGAAGTAGTTTTTCTTCTTCCTTTCGCTGTTAAGCGGAACCCAGTGGAATTCGTCGTCATTTTGTCCCTCCTTGCTGTGTGGATACGACCAGTCTACGAAGCTTTAAGTAAAAAGCTACGCAGTTACCCGTGTGGATAACGATTTGGATTGTAAAGCTACGCAAGGTTACTGTACACCCATTAATATCGTCGTGTTTATACCCCCCTTGTGGGTTAAAGAAACAAGTGCATTCAAAACTTGTTCAGTGGAAAACAATCAAGGAAGTTTCTCCTTGGCATTATTGTAAACATGTATAACAACATTTTCTAGTATATTCATTGTGGTATTGTGTTTGGTTCATTACTTATTTTTACGAATAAAGGATTTTATAATCCAGTAATGTTCAGCGTAAATTTGTAATGTAAATCAGTTTTAATTTTTTTTATCATAATTATTTGGCTTGGTTTTAAATTGTTTATATGATTTCATTCATTGTCGACTTTATTAAATCAAATTAGATATTTCCTTTTCGTAATATATACATTAAGTGCAGTCGTAAGCTGTTTGAACGGCGTCGACGGGTGCCCACGCACTTGCCGTTTCTGGGAATCCCCGCGAGCGTCACTAGCCAGAATTTTGCGTAGTAAGATTTAGCACGATTATTGACGTTTACTTTATAAAGATTTTGTTTTTGTATAATCAACCGTTTATTTGTTTTGTTTTATTTGTATTTCTTTTGCTTGTTTTATATTATGTAACCTTTCTTTTTTCGATTTATTTTTCTAATAGATTTGTAGTTTGAAATATAGTTTTATTATTGTAATTGTATGCACTGGTTTGAGCTAAAATATCGAAGACGCCTAAGCATTTGATTAATTTGATCCAGTTATGTTAAATTTCACTAATAAAGAATATACCGGGTGACTCAAAAACCTTGGCATACTGAGTGATCCAAAGAAAATAATTAGATGATTCAATTTGAATATTCCAAATTTAAGTAAAGAAACATTTATACAGAGTGAATTGAAAATACTTTTGTGTAAGGCGGTTTAACGCCTTGAGTAAGCTTTTGTTTTAGAAAGTCTAAGCACGTATTTGTAAAGTTGTTGCCGATTTAAGAAGGACTATGGTCCTTTTGAATCTTGTGATCTGGCTGAATCCATAGTGGCGCCTTCTAATAATACCGATTTTGAGCTATTTCAGTGGTAAGTAGGCATTTCGAACCTAGCCGTCTTCGACTGTTTGCTAGTCTGGGCATCAGCGAACTTAGTTCTTCGTGCCTTCTAGTCGCTGATTATAAGCCTGTGTCTTAAAGTTTATTTTGGCACGTAACAAGTATTAATGCGAACCAATTTCAGCATTCCAACGATGAAATTAAAAAAAGTGGTCACGTTTGACAAAAAATCCCTGTTTCATTGTAACAATGCACCAGCCCATACCATCAGTTATTGAAGTGACTAAAACCAACGAATGAAAGCTTTAATTGCTTCCCACATACCATACTTACTTGATTTAGCCCCAAGCCATTCCTATCTCTTTCCCAAGATAATAAAATGATTTGGCAAAAAAAGATTTACGAATGACAATTATAGTCAGCGACAATGCCATAAATGTTTTTAAGAATCTCAACAAATCAGTTCAGCAACGCTTTAGAACGTCATTGGGAAAAGGAGATTATGTAAAGAAATAAGTAAATCTCGAACTGGATTTTGTATGTCGCTATTTTTCGCATTCATCTTGGCTGTTTTAGAACTTTAGTTCGAGGTGTGCCTCTTTTTTTTATTTTAAAGGTAACGTATATTGGATATATAAAATAGCAAACTAACGACTTTTAATATTTCATGAAATAACAGAGTTTTTGCCTTTTCGGCTCATGCGTTAAATTTAAAAATGTTTTTAATTCTTAGTGCAACTTCTGCTGGCTTGTCTTTTGTTGATGAGCAGTAGACACCAGGTTGGTCCCTAACTGCCCTTTGAAATCGGTAGTTTTAAAACGATAGATTAACTCAACAGCTTTTAGATTCGAAGTAGTGGTTGAAATGCTTGAAATGGATTTGGGACTATTTAATAAATTGTATCCTGGACTCTTTTTTGGCTGGTAATTAAAGTCTTTCTACTGTTGAAACTTGATTACAGCAAATTTGACTCCTTAAAGTGATTTTTTATCATGTTGTGTGTTAGTGTACTTCAAACAGGCTAGTAATTAGACTTTAAATCTTAGAGCGGAATCATTCTTGTGGAGGTGGTTGATTGTGTCCTTCAAACGAAATAGTAGTAGTAGTTTAAATCTTTTTTAAAGGCAAGACAGAGGGGTGTAAACTCTCAGTATCTGATGTTTAATTTCTGTCACAGCTGCAAGAGGGACTTTGCAGCGCATGAGATTTTCGCATCGTGTTTATCCCACAAGCGGTCATGTTATCCATCTTGGGTTGGTGTAAACGGTATATAGTAGGGCTGCACTCTCTTCTAATTGGTTGCTGTATGATAAACTGATAGAAAAAAGAAACTTTGGTAGCAAATCTTTTTTTGGGTTCAATGAAGATTCTTTTCTAATGGACTATGCTTATCTTCCTTCAATAATTAGGAGAATTGGAATAGATATCAGAAGTGCTTGATAACCGGCAGACAACAGATAATTATTATTGGTATTGATCACTATATTTTACTTATGAATCATCAGAAAAAAGAATGCAGTAGGGAAAGGTATCACTTTGTAATGTCATTTTAAAACAATGCATACTTATTCGGTCTTGGTCTTTAATTTTGTTCGGATATCTTTTTTCTTGGCGTGTTATAACTAAATTATTTCATGTTGTATGGAGACATTCTTTTAAATTGTTCATTGTAATTGATGATAGATTTTATCTCGACTTATTGGCTCCACGAACGTGCTTTTTTTTAAATTCATAATTGCCTTTCGACGCCAAGACATGTTTATAAACTTTGATTTTGTTGTATCTTGGCTTGCATTATTCACGGTCGCAGAACCCTACATGAGCCAGACTTACACTAAATTAGGAGAGAGTGAAAAGTTTCTTGAGTCCCATAAACCCTTCTGTATTTTTTGCTAGTTGAGTTTAAACCCGGCCAAGCTCCGATTCTTTGGTTTAAACAAGTGAGGAAGCCGCGTGGGTGGAAATGTGTGAAGCAAGGGATTCATTCTTTGGTTAGTTTTGGTACAGCACGAACGTTGTTGCTTGGCCACAACATTTTTGTTGGCTACGGGTTATTTGTTTATTTATTTGTGGAGCATTATAGTTATTTAGTGAACCCTAGAAGGTGGACATCTGAAGGGTGGAAAATTAAGCAAAGTGTAGCGGATGAAGTGTTAACCATTAGCTAAAAGATTTTACCTGTTGACAAACGGTGATTTCTTCTTGTTTCATCATACTGGTTCAATAAAATTGCGTAAAGTGGCAAGCAAGGATTTATCTTGTGTAGCTACGTTTCTTGCAATACCAACCTAACGACACCTAGTGATTCGGTTCTCAAATTATTGTTCGCATTGTAGAGGTGGTGGTGGAGGTTGTGTTATTCATTAATGTAAACTATAAAGTGAATAACCAGAGAACCAGTAAAATTAATAAGATTTAAGATTTCATTTAATTTACATTCCTTTTCTTTTTTATATATAACTGGCACATAGAAGCGGCTAGCGAGTTTCAGCCTGATTACAAAATTATTTTGTTTATTGCTATTGTCTTTTTGGCAAGTACATGGAAGTACCAATTAGGCTCCTTTATTAAAAGTTATAAGTGTTGGCTAAAGAATTCAAAGCGTAAGTAAATTGTTGCTAAAGTATTTCTAATAAGTGAAGTGTTCATTGTAAACGTTTTACAAAATTACCTGTATACAGGGTGATATTCTATAGAGTCACTTGTATACAGGGTGTTGTTCCATAAGGGATCTATATACAGCGTGTTGGTTCACGAGAAGTTGCGTGGGCTGGTCGTTGGATCCCTATGACCTTCAGCTTCTGGCGCCCTCAATTTTGGACATCTTTTGAACTTGTCAAGAGTTTTTGGTTGTGTAAGCTTGCTTTTTCTTTTTGGTTAGCCTTCCTAATACCGGGTGGGGCGAATTCTCGCCCCCAGAAACAGAAGATAACGAGGAGGAAATTGTGAAAGGGAGCGATGAGATTTTTTACGAGACCGACGAGGAAGTGGAAATGATGGAAACCGATTTCCAAGACTTGTGGTTTGGTAAAAATTAAACTATTTGGCTAAAAGAACCTCTCATCAAAAAACGATTTCAGGCAAAGAATGTGATGAAAAGTCCTGCAGGTATTTCTTTGCGAATATCGCAATCTAGCAGCATAGCAGATCTTTTCAAACTGTTTATTTCTCCTGACATAGTAGGAGATATAGTTACATTTACAAATCAAAACGGTTCCTTTGAAATAGAAAACCGTAATAATAACGGAAAAAATATGATTTGGAAAGATTTATAGGTTTATTGATATCCGCTGGAGCGTTGAAAAGCAATCGTGAACCTGTGGGTATGCTGTGGCAAAATAATTTTTGTTACAAACGTCCAATATATTCAGCAACAATGCCTAGAACTCGGTTTTCTCAAATTTCTAGTTGGATGTGGTTTGGAAATAAAGACACGAGGCAAGAACGCAGAGAAAATGTTAAAATGGCAACAATACGAGACATATTTCAAACATTTGTGAAAAATTGTCCAAAACATTATAACCCATGTTCGCACCTGACAATCGATGAGCAGCTGCTGCCATCTCGTAGTAAGTGCCCTTTTAGGGTATTTATGAAAAGTAAACCTGCTAAATACGGTATAAAAATTTGGATTCTCGCCGATGTAGACACATCGTACTGCCAAAACCTGGGAAAACGAGGCAATGCTCCAGAACGCGATCAAGGAAAAAGAGTAGTTTTCGATTTGGTTTCGGTTTTGGGCCCTGGTTACGAAATCACAACGGAGAATTTCTTTACGTTTTTAGAATTAGCCGAGGAACTAATCGACAAGAAATTAACACTGAGAAGGAATAAAGCTTGTATTCCTCCGAAATTTATGGCTTCTCGAAATCGAGCTACTTATTCTGCTATTTTTGCATTCCAGTCAGAGGTAACAATGGTATCGTATGTTCCAAAAGCAAACAAAAGCGTTATACTGCTGTCTTCGGAACATCGTGATGCAGCCATTTCTGAGGAAGACCAGAAAAAGCCAGAGATCATAAGCCATTATAATGCAACAAAGGGTGCAGTGGATACCCTTGATAAAATGGTGGCAGAATACAGCTACGACAGACAATCGAAAAGATGGCCAGCTGTATTGTTTATGAATCTCACAGATATAGCAGCAGTAAACGCGTTCATTTTATGGACCAGCCTTCATCCAGAATGGAACTCTCAATATTTAGAGAGAAGAAGGTTATTTCTTCTGGAATTGGGAAAACATCTTTTAGAGCCCCATCTCGAAAGAAGGATTAGTGATCCTGCAATAAGATGCAGGTTTGCTAAGAAGACAATAGAGAATATAAATTCCGTATTAGAAATAATTGGGGACAAAGTTAACAAAAACGAAGACAGACAGACAAATGGCGAGCAATCGAGAAAATGAAGATGTCCAAGAAAAAAAGATTGCAAGCTACAATCGACGTATACTATTTTCACACAGCAGGAACACTAAAATATGTAACCACTGTGAAAACTAATTGATGAATTATATAAGTTTTATGTTTTTTACCAATAAATGTAATTTTTAAACAATTCTTTTATTTTTTTTAAATAAATAACAGTACAATACACTTAAACATTATAGAAAGCCAAAAAACTATTCATTGCTAATTTATTGCAATTAGATTCTGTGTTTACATAATAAAGAATACTGGGGCGAGAATTCGTCCCACTTGGTACTAGGCGTTTTAAAATCTACCTGGTATTAGGAAGGTTAAGGTAAGTTTAGCTAGGACCAACCCGTCTTCGACTTGAGCTACAGGATTGAACATCTTCCGTCATCTGTAACGGGCATTAGGCTTCTGTTTTAGCTTTCTCCCGTTACAATTTATTTAGTTATTAAATTAAATAAAACTTGATGAAATGCTGGATTACGCAGAGAAAGAAAAAGTATGGAAGTGCGCAACGCCAACACAACACATCATTAAAAAGTTATCAGACTGCAACCAAGCCTTTTTACTTTACGGGTGCACTGTGTCACTAGAAAAGGTAAGTGACTAGCTTCGGCTGCTTAGCGGAGACCGCGGATTGCTGATGATTGTTGGGTAACCCATAAAAAGTTAAAAAAAAATGTTGTCCAGTCCATCTTGGTGATGGTCTTTGCCTGGACAGAACGAGAAGGACAGACCTTTCGAATTTGATAACAAGAAATCGGAAAAGCGTAAATAGTATGACTGCATTTCTTGAATTAGCATATTATTCCTTTCTGTAGTTTAATGTAATATTTCGTTATTTAACTAAAAACCTAGAAAGCTAAAAAACAGTGACCATATGATATTATTACGTATATAATTAGTTTAAACATTTATTACGACTCATTTACTAACATGGTGTGTTAGCATTCTAGTTTATATATTTCATAATTTGTGGTTAATGCCATAAGTTACAGTTACTAACATACTGCTGTTATCTATGGAATAGCATTTTTAAGAGAAAACTATTATTTTAATAAAGTAATGAAAGTATAAATATTTTAATATCATATTATAATTATACTAAATCATACATTAAATTTATTTTGTTTTTCCTATGCATTATAATTATTTTGCCATCTCTTTTAATAACGCAATTTAAGGAAAAACATACTTACACTATTAGTTTACAACCTGCAGCTTTTTTTCTAATAATAAATCTGGTTTTCTTTTCTGTTGGAATTAGAGACCTTTGTTAATACTCTTTAACGTAACCTCGTCTTTATAAATACAGGATTACACGTAAACCGATTTATTTTTTCAGCTAAACATAAATCTACTTTAGTAATAATATTTTTCTTTTTAAATCATATCCAGCAAATCACTAGAGAAATCAAGGAAAATATATCCTTAAGCGAGCTTTTTTGTTGTTACAAGTTGGTATCATAAGTTATTTTTGAATGTGCTTTTTGAGTTGTCTACTGTAAAGTAGACACTTTCTTATTTGATAAAAGGAAAATTGATGAAAAAGTAGCATCTAGCTCTATGTACTTTCAGTTACTGCTAAATTAAGCTTTGAAATATTAAATTTTAAGCATAGTTACTCGAAAAGAGTAAAGATACCTTTGATGATTTGAATTTTTATGTTAAATCGAATTATAATAAGTTACAATACGTTAATTATAACTATTTTTGATTATAACCATTATATTAGTTATTAATAGTTAAACTGCCACACTTTTTTTTACAGATCAATAATCAAACACAGTATTTTTTTGTTCAGTTGCAATTTGATGAAACGCTATTGAGTAATTAGAAATTTTACATTACATTATCATGTATGTACTATTATCACTCATATAGTTTATCTCACTGCTGTTATTCTGCGTGAGGGTTATGGAAACCAGTTTTATTTTTCTGTTTTTTTTACTTTTAAAATTTTCACAACAAAGCTATAACAAAGGCTTTTGAAAACCTCTGCGTCGCTTTGATGCCGTTTATTTAATCTAGCACAGTTGGCTAGCTAGCAAAGATTAACCTTGTTTATATTGAGTGCCATTTTGCGTTACAATCGACCGCTTTATTTAATGTTCTTAATATTATTACAAACTTGCAAACTAATAAATCTTTAGGTACTTAGTATACGGATATTCCATAATCTTATTTTATAAATCAGATTAGTCTTAACTAGTATAACATTATTAAGATGTGTTATTAGTACAGTTAACTTATAAATCAATGTCGCCAACTGATCTAGGCGTACAAAATTTTAGTTAGTTTCTAAAGTTGTTAGCAGGCTATTTTGTAATATTGCCCGATTCATTACATTGTTTAACAGCGCATAAATTAATATCATGTTACATACCGGTGTAGACACAATTATTTCATTGCTTGCTTGGTTACGTTAACTTGTCGAAGGCTATTACAATTGAAGACGCAAGTGGATAAAAGATTCATGTAACATTTTTTTAAAAATTGAGATTTTATGGTGAATAAAGGTTTTATGTACCCAAAAATTTTTTGGGATCAGTTTCGTAGTTCTATTGTATAAAATTAAAAAGTTACGGGATGATAAAGGATCTACGTTAATCTAATTTTAACAAAACTTAATGGATAAAAGATTTATGTACGCTTGATTTCTGATCATAGATCCCTTATTCACTAACATTTCAAATTATTCCTACATGAATCCTTTATCCATTGTAAATTAGTTAGAAACCTGTAAAAATATTAACAAAATGAACATAGCACCACAATGTTAGGTTGGAAATGTATCAGTACTGATGGTTTTGTGCTCTACATTTTGATAGTTTTTACGCGATAGAAGACTTAAATGTGTGCAGTGCAAATAAAAAATAGTGCTAATATGTCGGCAAGAAGCATGCTAATTTTAAAACTTGCAAAAGAACAGACTAATAAGGGTAAGTATAAAAGTTATAGCTGCTTTTATTTAAAATATAACCTAAAAAATATTATTGCGTTTTATTCACGTTTAAGTTTTGCGGTATTTTCATCGTTTAGTACAAAAAGCAAAATTACAACTTTATCTTAAACTTGTAAACTTGTATTTTCTTTTAACAGTGTCTTTCTTTTGTTTTTAGGTCCCAATAGTTCAGATGACAGCAGGAGCCCAGCCAAAAGTGACAATAATAATTCTCTAGAAAGGTTTATTAGCAAAGTTAATACTACCCCTGTAAAACAAAGTTCCTATGGTAAGTTGCGATAGTTGAAATGAAAACTTGAGGAGGTACATATTTTGTTATTGTTGTTTTAGACGGCTGAGATGAGACTTCTGACAATACTGATTCTGATTATGCAGAGCAATTAAAATCTAGAAAAAGACCCCTATCTCTAAAGTCAAATATTCTAGGGGCTAGTGTATCAAATAAAAAGAAAATAAATAATGACCTGGAAAACTTCGAAGACCAGGTAGCTTTACAAACGCCGTGAAATAATGAAAAAGAAAGTATGATAATAAGCAAAAAGGATAATACAATTAATCCTGTGAAACAGGCAGATTTAGGTAAGTTTTGCTGGTCCAATTGAAAACTTGAAGAGGTTTTTATTTTATTTCTTTTTAGATTGGTCTGACAAGGGTTCTTCAGATGATTATGTACCAGATACTTCAGATGAGACTTCTGACGACAGCGACTTGGACTATTCAAAGGAACTGAAATCCAGAAAAGATTCCTATCAACAAAGTCAAGAAAGATCATTCATAATGACGTTAAAAACATCGAAGAGCAGATAAAGACTTTAAAAACGCTGGAAAATAAAGAAAAAGGAAGTAAAATAATCAATAGTGAAGATGTAAATAAACTCATTACTAAAAATAATAATGCATTGATCGAAAAAGTTCAAAAGAAGATATTCCAGCTGCCTGAAAAAACATCTCGGAAGCGACAAAAGAACTTAGACAACTAGAAAAGATACAAAGCAGCAAAGGCTAGACAAAAAGGAGAAAGCTATATTAACCAAAAAGGAAAGCTAGTTCCGTCAAAAAAAATTGAACTAGGTTTCTTATGCCAAAAAGAAAAATGCACTCTCAACTGCAACAAAAATTTTGACGAAGAAGCAAGAACAACAATATTTAAAAGATTTTACCGGCTAGATCAAAACTCAAAAAATGCACTTCTATTTAAAAGCATTTTCATTCAACCTGTCTAACGTCATCGAAAAAACATTAAAAAACCAAAATCATTCTCGTTTAAGTATACAGTTGCATACAATCAAAAAGTTTTGAAAGTTTGTAAAACTGCAATATGTTCACTCTACCAAATTACCTTCAAAAAAATTCAGCTCATTCAGAATAAACTTAAAAGTGGTTTATCGGCACCATCCCCTGATAAGCGAGGTGTTCACCAGAACAGGCCAAACAAAATTCCAAATGAAGTGATAAACTGTGTTGTCACTCACATTGAAAAGTTTCCTGCAGACCAATCTCATTATTCGAGGAATAGAAATTTAAACAAAAAGTGCTTATCACCTTTTCTAAACTTAACAAAAATGTACAATTTATATATTGATTGGTGCAAGGAGCAAAACCTTCCAGAAAGGTACTTTATGTAGTTACGACAATATTTTTTCAACCCGTTTTAATCTGTCCTTCGAGCAACCTAAAAGCGATACCTGCAGTACTTGTGATGCTGGTTTAGATGATATTGAGCATAAAGAGAACTACAAGTATGCATTTGAACAACAAAGAAGAGATAGAAACTTTGTTCAAACAAACGATAATACAGCTTATCTCACAATGGATTTATAACAGACATTGCCTTTGCCAAAATTGTCTACGTCCAAAGCGTTCTATTTGAGTCACCTCTGGTTGTATAACTTCGGTATACTCACAGTATCAGAATCTGGGGATGCTTTTTGCTTTTTTTACACGGACAGAAAACATTGCTACCAAAGGTAGCTTAGAGATAGGTAGCTGCCTTCATACATTCATTCAGCTATTTAATGCTGCTAGACAAAACAGTATTAAACATCTCATTATTCGGTCAGATTCCTGCAGTGGACAAAACAAGAACTTTAATCTGATTACACTTTATCAGTATTTCATTTTTAAAGGATATTTGCAAGCTATTGATCTATTTCTATTTTGTAAAACAAAAAAGTACTGTTTAAAAAACTTTAGAGGCTGTTTTCTCAAAATAAACTATTTGTGACATGGATCCTTCATTCACTTGCGTCTTCAATTATCAACTTTTAAAACTTAAAAAACTATCATAGTATCATTATGGTTCATGCTTCTCAAGCATCCTTGTTTGTTGAATAAAAATTTTCTACTCTTGATCAATGGCGACTGGAACGAAAATTGTACTCAAATGACGTCAGTGGTTGACCTTTGATTCAGAGTTCCTGGAGCATACGGTTACCGTGACGTAGCTAAGATTGATACAATTACAATACATTCACCAATCAGCAGTACGCATCGGCATTCTATCCGGCTTCAAACTAATCAACTGCTGACGTATAAAGCAATCGTGTACTATAAAAACCTTGACCTTGTCTTATATACATACGAGCTAAAGATAATCTTAATCTACTGAAGACTGCGAGTTTTAGGTAGCAGATCGAACCTATCCGTTTTAAGTTTTATTACTAGTAGGTAATATCCGGATTATGTTCTAGCCACGATTAAAGACCTTGTTTGGAAAAGCTTGTCTCCTTCTCAACTTTAAAGACGCTTTTTTTTAAATGAGTTCTAAATGTGGAACTAAACCTAAAGTGTATACCTTACCACTACACACTATATAGGCCAAGAAATCCTAGTAGAGTCTGATTACCTTTTATTCAAACTTCAAGCCAATTAGTCTCAAGCTTTATTATCTACACGTTGCGTTTACCCTGAAACTTGGGGCTGTACAAACAGGTATCCAGGTAAGTCAGAACTTTAGTAGGAACTATAAGAAACAAATATGAAGATGGTAACGTCATAGTTGTGAAAAAAAAGTTTTCCAAGCAATAAAAAGTACAAAATTCAATGCTTTCAGACATTGGTCAAATACTCTGCCGTCATGCTTTGCTTGAAAAGTAGTAAGTTGTTAAGAGAAAACTATAGCAAAAAAACTAGGCCTTAATCTAAATTTCTAGATGCTCTCTGTATTTTTGTTTCTTTGTTTTTATTGGATTTGGAAGTACCTAGTTATATAAACTCTACCTTCCATGACCTGTTGTGATGACTTGGAGGGATGATTGTGAATGTGGGGCTAGATATCTTCCCGCGGTTTATTAATTGTCTGAGTGGAGTTTGGTTAGGTTAAATTGTTGAGCTTCGTTTAAGTAGTAGTCACGTTTTCATGTTTATTTGAAAGAGTTTAGGAGGTTTGGAAGTAATTGTAAAAATGCTGTTGAAATGTCTTGTTGTGGGTTGCTGGTGTAAGCAGCATTGCCCAGTAGTTGAGTATGAGTGCTGGGTGTGATTTTACTGTAGTAGCGTAGCTTTTTGGGTAAGTTGAATTGGCTGTCTCGGAATTCCTGAAGTGGTTGGCCATAGGTTTTGCGGTAGCTAATTTGGGGAGGCAAGGGCAGCCACGATAGCTGGCTGGGTGGCTGCCCTTGTAGTTAGCGCATGTTGCTAGTTGTTCTTTTGGTTTTTGGCATTCTGTGGTATGGTGGTTTTCTACGCGTTTTACACAGCGAGGTGCAGAGTGGCAACAACAACCTTGACATCGGTGGCATTGAGGGATGGAGTCTCGTTTCACTCTAGGAGTTAAGGAGAACACAGATTTTATATTCCAAATACCTTTGTAGTTTCTTGTTCGAGTAAAGAGGACAAGTACTAGGGGGATAGGGCGTCTGTCTTCTCCTACGTGTAAGCGGGTGATACGCTGTACGGGAAAGTCTTGCGCTCGTAAATCGGCGGCGAGATCCTCTGGGATACCCCTGAGTACTACACCTAAAGGTTTGTCTTTGTTTAATTGCTAGGTATAGAAGGATACTCGGACGTCGTCGAGGTAGTGGATCATATTACGGTAGTCCTCCACACTGACGGGATGCACACTGATGCCGTCAGGAAGGTTGTTTGCTTTCGAAAAGTTTATTTTAAGTCGTGTGAACTCGCTGGATAATGTAATCCATTTGTTCTTCTCTTTGATTATTATGGGAGGTATTTTGGATTTTGTGACATTAGTAAGGATATCAGGTTCGAGGTTGGTATCGTCCACAGTTTTGTTTTCAAGAATGTCGAATCTGCTTTTGGTTTCAATTTGTGGATGGTTGCTTTCTATTGAGTCTCGCCGTGTTCTTTTTATTGAGTTTTTGCCTGAAACAGGGGTAAAATTATCGTGTTCACACGGTTTGGGATTTGAAACGTCAGAATTGAGGTTAGTGTTTTTATTTATTGCGAAGTTTGATGTTTCTGCTTTTGGAAGATTTTCTGTTACTGTGTGCTGGATGCTATATGTCTTCTTACTGTATTCGAGAACTGGGGTAACGAAGTTGTTTAAAGCATCTTTATCTATTTCCTCTATTTTCCTTGACATTTTTATAGTGCGAAATGCGCTACGCTTTTGACAGATTCTTGACCTTTTTCAATGTTAGGTTTTTCTAAAATAAAAGTTTCTTAAATGGATATGATTTTTTGGACACAGGTGAGTCCTGAACAGGACTGTTTGTATAACACTGCACAAAGCTTTTATTTCGACTGGAAACTCTCTCTGTATTTGATTCTAATTACATATTATTTTTAAACCTTTTACACTTGGACTGCCTTCATTAATTTAAATGTTTTGAGATTTTCAATAGTGCAAGCTTTGATCTAGTAGTATTTCCTGATGTAAGAAGAAATTATTGTGTTCATTACATTAGGCAACGT